>APFE031179258.1:120160-153960 GCA_000404065.3 Pinus taeda
TATAATATAATATAGTATTAATATAAGAACCAATATAAATATACAATAATATGGTTGTTATTGATAATGTGGTTGTATCTCAACCACATTGTTAAATGTGGTTGTGCTTGTATATATTCCTGTGACAAAAAATAAGTTAAAATTTATGACTATTCAACTCGAATATGGTCATTTAAACCATTCAATTATTGAATAAAATGAACTCATCAAGTCAAGGTCTAGGTTGTTGTGCATTGCATATTTTGAGAAAATTTTAATATTTGATGCTTAGCGGAGAGGGATAAAACAATTAACCTCTCTGCTTAACATTAGATTATTATATATGCTCAGAGTATGCAATAAAGGATACCCCGTAGTACCACCATTGAAGATTGTTGACTCTTCAATATGGTTTTCATTGATATTTCTCATAGTGAATAGTTGGTTGGGCGTGTCCCGGGTTTAGTGGATAATATAAGAAAAATTGTGCTCAATTTTCACACTACATTATTATATCACTATTTTTTTATTATTTTTCCATGGTATTTTTATTTCTATATTATTGAATTTTATAACCTATGTAATGAACATAGGAAAAAAATAGATGGAATCACAAAGAAGGAATTGTGTTAGGACCCTGAGTGGGTTGCCTCATTGTTATAGCCTTCTTCTCCCTTGTCACACGAGTTTTTCCTACCACTAGTTTTGGTGGATTGGGTTTCAGCATTTTACGCACATGGGAGGCTACTTGATGTGGCATATCCAAACCTAGAGAATCAATATGATGCAGACGAAATGGAGGTGGTGTTGAAACTTGGGTAGAATTTTATCATCGACTATATTAATTATGTTAACCTTCTGTGTCTTGACAACCCAAATTAATTCTCACCTAGTGCATTGGTCTAAGGTTCAAATCACATTGCAATAATGGTTTCACTAGATCTCTAGATGGTTATCATCCATTTTGTGTGAAGTTTTTCCCAAATCCAATATATAGTCTCACAAAAAAAGATGCATGTGTTGGAGTTCATTTGTTGGATGTAATAGCCCTAGTGAAAATTTCATGTAATAAAAGTTAATAAAGGAAAAAATAATAACCATTGTTGATGGGACACTTATTCAAAGATTAATGTTGGGCAAGACATCCTAGTGGGTGTTCATTTGGTTTATTATGACTAAGGAAATTAGCAAAGGAAATGGCTAAGACTTTGGAAAGGAAAAATGGAATTTTGGCACATTTATTTATGAAAATAATGGAAATTAGGAGAAAAGGAAAGTGAAATGTCACAGGTTGCATGTGAGGAGGAAAATGAAGGAAAATAATGGAAAATGAAGAAAATAGAGGCCTCATTGATAAAAAGGCTTCTGAGGATCAGTTCGTAACATTTTTTCAGTTCAGATTTGGATCTCCTTCATTATTCTCTCTTTTTCAGTTCAGATTTGGATCTCCTTCATTATTCTCTCTCTCTCTCTCTCTCTCTCTCTCTCGTGCTCTCTCTCACTCACTCTTAGACACTTAGAGTTTTCTTGGAGCATTTTGGCATTGTATCAAGAAAGGAAAAGAAGGCAAGAGGAAGTTGAGATGAAGAAATGAAGAGAAGGATCCAATAGCTACAACAGTATCCTTTGCAGGCATCAATTTGCATGCATTTATTCCTTGCTATATTTGGCATGCATGGTATTACATGTGGTTTTTTTGCTGTTATAACATGGGTTTTCATAGGTGTGACAATTTTTCTAGCCTAGCCTTGCCATTTCCGGATAGCCATGGTCTGATGGATTTCTCATGTTTTGGTTGAGCTAGATTTCCATATGGATTCAAAGTTGAGTGAGGTGGATCTCCAAATGATAGAGCACATGGCCTAGTGGTCCTTGAACTGGACTATGGCTCACGATAAAGCCATAGACCTAGTGACCTCTAAGCCAGCCTCTAGGTTGCGGTAAATCCATGATTGTGTTGCCTCAGTGGGCTTAGGAATCATTTTCAGTGAATGGAAGGATATACGGTAAATCCTGGAGGTTGTTTCCCTTAATTATGCCTAGAAATCCTTTTCGGTGAATAGCGGGATATATGGTAAATCCTAGAGGGTGGTGTCTCAGTTTAGGGCCTAATGATCCCTGGATCAGATTGTGGATTATGGTAAAGCCTTAGAGACTAGGACACACAAATTTCTCTCGCGGTGTATGTGGAGAAATCTGGTGGAATCCGTGCTTGTTTTGGCCTATTGATCTGGTGGGGATCATGGTAAAGCATGTTATTACATGTTCAATGTGTTGGCCTAGTGATCTGGTGGAGATCATGGTAAAGCATGTTATTACATGTTCATTGTGTTGGCCTAGTGATCCATGATGGATTACGGTAAAGATTGGTTTCTATTAATGACGGTGAGGTGGTTTAGCCTCAGGTTACCCTGGTTGGTTCTTTTGGTTTGAGTTCCAGATTCATGCTTGGAATATGGCACAAGGGTGAATGGCTAAAGAGAGATTTGGCTCAACCATTCTATGGTCGGGTAGAACATGGAAGTCCCATCCCAAGTTTGGATTTTGCATCATTAATATGAGGTTATTTCTCCTTGTATTTCTATGAGTATTATACTGGTTTATATGTGGATCATATGACTATGATTTCAATGGTATTTATGTTGCTATTATGTTGATTATGTATGTGTCTTTTGACAGTGGCTATGTGTGTCTCTCATCATGTTTTTACTTGTAAATGAATGGACAATGTATCTATGACCTAATACATGATAATGCAACAAATGATATGAGGGAGAACTGGTTCTTAGTGATTCCCAGATAAGTATGACACCCCTATGCTTAAATATGTTGTTTACACATGTAGATTACATATTTGTAATATGTTTGACAAAACTCCTGTTATGGCTAGTAGGGGTCTAGTTAAGGTCTTGTTCAAGTATTTACTTTTGCATCATTGTTTCGATGTTATCTTACTATTCTGAAGTAGTCATTCAATTCTAGAAAGTGACCTAGGCTCTGGGCCTGAAAAGTGGCTCAAATCATGGGGATGCTAACACAACACTGAGCAGAATAGTCCCTGGACCATGGAAAATTTTAGGGGATGATATTTGCAAGTGGGCTAACTTTCCATTCTTTTTTCCAAAAAACGATTTTCCAATTTCCATTTTTTCTAAAAGTGATTCGCCCAAATTTTAGAATATAAAGATTTTATTTAAAATTTTTCCAAAATTTTATATAGACTAATTAAAAGATTCTAATTATAATTTTAAAATTTATGATCAAACATTTTATATTTTGCATAGTAGGGGCTATGAGATTCACTAAGGTGTCTAAACTTTAAGTTAAAATCCAGTCCTTAAAATTTTCCTTGCCCTGGACATTGGCATGCCTTGTCATGAGATAGTCCAGAGCCTCCTAGATGTTGGCAGGCCTATAGCATGAGAGCGTCTAGAGTTCAGGTGGTAAAAAACTTTAGTGGGACCAAGGGGCTAGCTACCTGAGTGTTTGGAATGGTTCCTAGGAGTCATGCATATGCTGTGGAAGGTATGTATGTTGTGTTTCTGTCAATTCCACTTCCTTAAGGTCACATAGGAGGTTGAATCCAATCATAGTAACCTCTCGTCACATATTTACCCTAATTGGACAGTTACTTGGGTAGATGTTAGAGGAGGGTGTTATAGAGTGGTATTAGAGCATGGTTCACCCGTCGGACTAGATGGGAGGTGTGTTGGTCATGCATTCATGTCATTTTCATGTGTTTTAATGATTCTTGTGGTCTATGCGCTTGTTGCATATGCATGGTGTCAGTCACAATTGCAGTGATGTCGCCATCATGAGGATGTTGTTATTATGAAGCATGTCATCATGAGTGCATGATTGGTTACATGTTTTTTAGGCTTGCGTATTTTCAGTGTACATCAGTATGGTTGTTGTTGTTGTCATGCATGAGGTCATGGTATGTGTAGTTGATATGCTCACGCATTGATGACAAGACTCTAGCTAGACTAATGGTTACATGGTTATGTGCTTACGCATTATATGTATATATGCTTTCATGCTTATGTTTATACATGTATCATGTTGATTTGATGATCTTGCAGATAAGATATCCTCCCAGAATTATGCTAAGGTACATATTTTTTTTTGTAATATGGTTTAACTGACATAGTACACCATGTAGGAAAGAGATCAAAATGACTAGTAAGATGCTAGACTACAAATACTCTCCCTATAAATCAGATGAGAAGTATGGTGTTGGAAATTCATCTGATTTGGAAGACACGTTGAGAAGCTTGAAGGAATAAATAAGAAGTTGTAAGGTAAATAATGACAGGATCATACAAGTGTAAGAGAAACAAGTAGAGATTAATGTTATACTTCTTTAAAGTTTGCCAGAATTGTACAAACAAGGGCCACTTCAAATGAGCCATGGACAGGAGGACATAACTAATGGGGCATATGAGATTAGGTCTCATGGTGGTCACATTTTAGATATAGATGACATTGTTAGATATGGTAGGTTGTTGGATACTCCGGATATGAGAGGTGATGGATACATGTACTATTCTAGTTCTGGTTTTGACAGGCATCATGATCATCATCGTTTTCATCCTTACAGGAGGAGAGATAGGGGATACTTTCCAAATGAGTTTAAGAAAGAAAAGACACCTACTTTTTATGGAGATGTGAGAAAATTGAAAGATGTAGAGGCTTGGAGACCTAGGATGAACAAGTTCTTTGAGTTGCATCAGTACACAAAAAACATGAAGACTAGAATTGTTATCTTTACTTGAAAGGTAAAGCAAACATTTGGTGGGAATACGTGAAGTGGATCAGAGACATCAGGACAAAGCAATTGAGTTGGCATGAGTTCAAGAGGCTTTTCAGGAAGAAATACTTGTCAGAAAGGTACTACGACAGTAAGGCCAAAGAATTCTATGAGCTAAAGATGGTATCAATGATAGATGAAGAGTACACGACTAAGTTCCTAGAGTGGTTGAGGTATGTACCATATCTTAAAGATGAGAAGGCTAAAGTTCAGCAATTTGTCAGTGGATTTCCATTAACATTTAGAGATCAGATTGAGTGGATTCATTGGGAAAGTGAAGCATTGTTATGAACAGTCAAAGCATAAGAATGAATCTCAACAAGGATGGAAAGGAAAAGGAAAAGTTAAATGTAAATTGCAGTTGAAAAGAACAAGGCCTCAGAATGCATACGAGAAAGAAAACGTGGCACCATAAAAGAGGTTCAATTTAGCTAGACAGGGACATGGGTCACAATAGCAACATAGAGATGAGGGTAACTGGTCAGTTGGAGTGCTAGACATGTAGTAAGGAGCACCATAAGAGAAATTGTCCATAGAATCAGGGTGGTAGGCCTCAGATATATAGTGCATAGGAGGCATAGCTTGTTGGGGATGTTGGTTAGAGAATTCATTATATTTATTTATCTTTTGATAACAAACATGCATACCATGAGGCATCTATTATTGAAGTGGACGGTAAGTTTTGTGGTCAAGTTATTTATATTTTCATTGATCCCAGATCTAATTATGGCTATGTTAGTCCTTACTTGGTGGATAAGTGTGGTTTGAGTAAGGAATTGTATGCAGAATCTTGGTTAGTGCAATTGGCTAAAGGCACAGAGTATTGAGCTCATCATTAGGTAAGAGCTTGTGGATTTTATTTGAATGGTATGCCTACCGCAACACATTTGAATGTAATAGTGTTGGGAGAATACAATATGTTCTTGAGCATGGATTGGTTGTACCTCCATAGAACCAAGGTAGATTGTTATGACAAAGAAATTGAGTGGGTGGATGACAACGGGGAACCAAGAGTCTTTCATGGGAAGAATAAAGCCACATCAATTAGGATCGTGCCAGCTATGCAGGAAAAGCATTGTCGCAGAAAATTATGTGTGTTATTTACAGTGCATATTTCTAGTGACAAGGGTAAGGAAGTTGAGGATGTGGATGTTTTGAGCACATACCCATTTCTACAACAGTTTCATGATGTATTCCTGAAGATATTTCAAAGTTTACACCTCACAGGGAAGTATACTTTTCTATTGAGTTAGTGCCAGGGGTAGCTCCAACATCAAAATCACCTTACAGGATGAGCACACTTGAGTTGGTAGAGTTGAAGTTGAAGTTGAAGGAAATGTTGGACAAGGGATACATTAGACCAAGTGTATCACCATGGGGCACACCAGCATTGTTTGTAAAGAAGAAAGATGGGACTCTCAGGTTATGCATTAACTATAGGAAGTTGAACAAAATGACCATAAAGAATAGGTACTACTAAGGATTAATGATTTCTTTGATCAGTTGAAGGGAGGAGCAATGTTCTCTAAAATCGACTTGATGTCAAGATACCATCAGGTGCACATCAAAGAGGAGGACATTTACAAGAAAACTTTCTGGAACAGGTATGGCCATGATGAGTTTCTTGTAGTTCCATTCAAGTTGACTAATGCTCCAACTACTTTTATGTGCTTGATGAATAGTTTGTTGCGTCGATATTTGGATATGTTTTTTATTGTGTTCATTGATGAAATATTGGTATATTCTAGAAAAGAGGAAGATCATGCTGAGCATTTAGCAGTAGTGTTGAGATTGTTGAGAGAGCATCAATTGTATGTTAAGCTCAACAAGGACAATTTATTTCAAACTGAGGTACATTACTTGAGATATGTTTTCTCCAAGGAGGGAATTGCAATAGATCCAGAAAAGATAAGGGCCATCATGGACTGGGTAACTCCTATAAATGTAGATGAGGTTAGATATTTCATGGGGTTAGCAAGCTATTACAACAGTTTCATTAGGAACTTCGCATATATTGTTTATCCTATCACCTCATTGTAGAGAAAAGGTAAGAAGTTTGAATGAATAGAGGAGTATGAGGCCAATTTTGAGCATCTTAAGAAGTTACATTGACACATGCACTATTGTTAAAGGCTGTAAATCTGGACAAAGAGTTTGTAGTATGCTAATATTCTTGCAAGAAGGGACTTGGTAGAGTTATTATGCAGGATGGATAGGTGGTATGTTATGAGTCACAAAAACTAAATGAGCATGAGTAGAACTACCCCACACATGATCTTGAGTTAGCAGTGATCATTCATGCATTGAAGATGTGGAGGCACTATCTTCTTGGTAGGAGGTTTGTACTGATGAATGATCACATTGGGCTGAAACATTTGTTTGACCAACCGAATTTGAATGCTCGAGAGGCTAGATGGTTGGCCAAAATCAATGAGTTTGACTTTGAGATTAGGTACATCAAAGGAAGGGAGAACAACGTGGTAGATTCTCTTAGCAGATGGATACAAGTAAATCACTTAGTAGTTATGAGCTCCTATGGGGAAAACTTAGAGAATAGGATCTTGCAGGCAGGTCACCAGGATGTTAGGTATATGAAGATTATGCACATGTTGCAGCAGAGTATAGGTACAAGTACATGTGGTGGTATAGGTATAAGTAGTAGTACAAGTACAAGTACAGGTGTAGGTGCACAAGATGTGGACTATTTCCTTCTAGTAGATGGATTGGTTAGATTCAGAGACAGGATATATGTGCAAGATAGTATTGAGCTCAAGCAGGTGATCTTGAGGGAGTTTCATGTGAAACCATATTCAAGTCACCCAGGCTATCAGAAGACATTGACACTAGTGAAGAGATTTTATTATTGGTATAACCTAAAGAGGCATGTAGCAGAGTTTGTGGCTAGGTGTTTCGATTATCAGCGTGTGAAGGTGGAGTGTAAGCATCTACGTGGATTACTACAACCAATTGCGATTCTAGAATGGAAATGAAAGGTCATTTCCATGTATTTTATCACAAGGTTGCCGAGGATAGTGAGATAGCATGATTCCATCATGGTAGTGGTTGACAAGTTGATAAAGGTTGTGAACTTCATTCTAGTGAAGTCTACATTCTTAGCTAGTGATGTAACACAGGTATTCATCATAGATGTGATCATATTGCATGGTGTTCCAAAGAATATTGTGTTATACAGGGATTCGAAGTTCACTTTCAAGTTTTGGAAGGAATTGTTCGCAAGTTTGGGCACAAAGTTGGCCTTCAGTACATCTTATCATCCATAGATAAATGGACAAATTGAGAGGGTCAACAACATATTGGAGGACATGTTGAGGTTGTATGTGATGCATCAATAACAAAAGTGGGAAGAGTACCTTCCACTGGTAGAGTTTCCTTATAACAATGGGTATCATAGATATTTGAAGATGAGTCTTTTCGAGGCATTGTATGGGTGGAGTTGCAATACTCCCATCAGTTGGGGTGGTCTAGTAAAAAGGGTGTTGATTGGACCAAACATGTTGGTAGACATGGAACAAGAAATACAGGTTATAAAAAAAAATATAAAGGCAGCACAAGATAGGTAGAAAATCTATGCAGATTGGAACAAGGTGTTCAATGAGTTTATGCAGAATGGAATAGGGTTTTCAATGAGTTCTAGGATGGGAAACATGTGTACTTACACATCAAACCAAAGAAGAGATCCTTACGGATTTGATCATGTGCCAAGTTGGCACCATCGTTTTGTGGGCCCTTCAGTATTATTGAGAGGATTATGCCAGTATCCTAACGACTTGCACTGCCTCTAAAAGTGAAATTCCATGATGTTTTCCATCCCTCATTGCTTAAGAAGTATGTTAAATATGTTGATCATGTGATTGACTGGTCTATATTGCAGGTGGAACTAGATGGAGAATTCAAGTTGGAGCTTCAATGTATATTGCAGAAAAAGGTGCTCATGCTCAGGAACCGAGAAATCAAACAAGCTAAGGTGCAATGGAAGCACTTTGGGCCCGCTAAAGCTACATGGGAAACGGAGGATCATATGCGTGCTATGTATACTTCATTGTTTGTCGGTTGAGGCAAAGCAAGTTTGGTATGGTGTTTCAATATATTTCTTTGGTATATTCTTTAGTACATGTTTTGGTATATATATATATATATATGGATGTAAATACTTTCATGAGCTATGTTATAAAGCTCCATGGGAAGTATGTTTGTTTTTCAACGGTTTTTCTGAGGTATAGGTGATATGGTTGAACACCAACGATGATGTCCCCCAAGGGGGAGGGTTTTGTAATAGCCCTGGTGAAAATTCCATGTAATAAAAGCTAATCAAGGAAAAAATAAAAACCACGATTAATGGGACACTTATTCGAAGCTTAATGCTGGGCAAGACATCCTACTGGGTATTCATTTGGTTTATTATGGCTAAGGAAATTGGAAAAGGTAATGGCTAAGGATTTGGAAAGACAAAATGGAATTTTATACACATTTATTTATGAAAATAATCGAAATTGGGAGAAAAATAAGGTGAAAAGTCGTAGGTTGCATGTGAGGAGGAAAATGAAGGAAAATAATGGAAAATGAAGAAAATAGAGGCCTCATTGATAAAAAGCCTTCTGAGGATTAGTTTGTAACCTTTTTTCAGTTACATTTCAGAGCTCTCTCATTATTCTCTCTCCCTCTCTCTCAACCTTGGAAACATAAAGTTTTCTTGGAGAATTTTGGCATTGGATCAAGAAAGGCAAAGAAGGAAAGAGGAAGTAGAGATCAAGCAATGTAGAGTAGGATCCAACAACTATAGTAGTATTCTTTGCAGGTATCGATTTGCATATGTATTTTCCTTGCTAGTTTTTTCATGCATGGTATTACATGTGGTTATTTTTCTCTTATGGCATGGGTTTTGCTAGGTGTGATAGTGTTTTCTACCTAGCCTTGCCATTTTCGGATAGCCATGGTGTGATGGGGTTCCCATGTTTTGGTTGAGATGGATCTCTAGATGAATTTGAAGCTGAGTGAGGTGGATCTTTGAATGATAGAGCACATGGCCCAGTGGTCCCTGAACCGAAATATGGATCACGGTAAAGCCACTAGCCTAGAGACCCCTAAGTTAGACTGTGGGTTGCAGTAAATCCAAGATTGTGTAGCCTCGGTGGCCCTAGGAATCCTTGTCGATGAATGGAAGGATATAAGATAAATATTAGAGGTGGTCTCCCTTTATTAGGCCTAGTAATCCTTCGGTGAATGGCAGGATATATGGTAAAGCCTAGAGGGTGGTGTCTCGACTTAGGGCCGAGTGATCCCTGGATCAGATTGTGGATTATGGTAAAGCTTGAGAGACTAGGAGAGAGGAAAATTCCTCATGGTGTAGGTGGAGAAATCCGATGGAATTCATGTTTGTTTTGACCTAGTGATCTAGTGGAGATCATGGTAAAGTCTATTATTACATGTTCATTGTATTGGCCTAGTGGTCTGTGATGGATTATGGCAAATCCTAATTTCTATTGATGAGGGTGACGTGGTTTAACCTCAGGATGCCCTGGTTCATTCTTTTGGTTTGAGTCCCACATTCATGCTTGGAATATGGCATGGGGGTGAATGGCTAAAGAGATATTTGTCTTAGCAATTCTATGGTCAATTGAAACATGGTAGTCCCATCCTGGGTTTGGGTTTTTCATCATCAATCTGAGGTTATTTCCTCCTTGTATTTCTATGAGTATTATACTAGTTTATATGTGGATCATATGGTTGTGATTTAAATGGTATATTTTTTTCTATTATGTTGGTATGTATGTGTCTTATGACAGTGGCTATGTATGGCTCTCATCATGTTTTTACTTGTAAATGAATAGACAATGTATCTATGACCTAATAGATGATAATGAAACAAATGATATGAGGGAACAATGGTTCTTAGAGATTCTAAAACAAGTATGAGACCCCTATGCTTAAATCTATTGTTTACACTTGTAAATTAAATATTCGTGATAGGTTTGACAAAACGCCTGTCATGGCTAGTAGGGGTCCGGTTAAGGGCTTGTTCAAATATTTACTTTTGCATCATTGTTTCCCTATTATCTTACAGTTCCGAAGGTGTCATTAAATTATGGGAAGTGACTTGGGCTATGGGCCTGAAAAAGTGGCTCAAATCCCGAGGATGTTGGCACAACACTGAGTAGAATAATCGATGGACACTAGCATGACTTGTCATGAAAGCATCCAAAGCCTCTTGGACGTTGGTAAGCCTATAGTATGAGAGCATCTAGAGGTCAAGTGGTCAAAAACTTTAGTAGGAACGAGGGGCTAGCTACCTAAGTGGTTGGAATGGTTCCTAGGAGTCTTATAACTAATGTGGAAGGTTTGTATGTTGTGTTTCTATCGATTCCACTTCCTTAAGATCACATAGGAGGTTGAATCCAATCATAGTAGCCTATTGTCTCATGTTTACTCTGGTTGGCCAGTTACTTAGATAGATGTGGGAGGAGGGTGTCACATTGGACATTTTTGTAAAGTTTAGATTAGAGCAATGCTATGTTTTTTAGATATCATAGGCTCATTTTCTTCATTAAAAAGATAAATTATTTTAAATAAATTTACTTAAAAATAATATTTTATATCAACTTAAAACATAAATTTACACAAAACACATTAATTTTTTTACCGAGATTATAGTTTCATTTTATATATTTACATAAAATGTATAAAAATTTGTAATGATCGTGTGCATTTAGAAGGGGCATACATAGACACCCATTAGTGATAGTGATTATGAATTTCTTATATATTAAATAAATAAATAAAATAATTAGAATATGTATTTGCTTGCAATATAATTTATAATTATGTGTTTTATGAATTCCTACAAATCAAGCTATTGTATATATCTTTACAACTTAAAAAAAATATATAATTTTGTTGCATAACATAATATTGAACATATATTTGTGTGATATTGATAATTGGGCCATAGGTTATCATCAGTTCAAATCACATTGCACATTGCAAGAATGGTTTCACTAGATATCTAGATTCTTATCGTGCATTTTGTCTGTGTTTTATGTGATTTGTTTTTCCAAATCCAATATATAATCTCTGAAAAAATATGCACACGTTGGAGTTTATTTGTTGGACATTTTTGTAAAGTTTTGAGTAGAATAACGTTATGTTTTTAAGATGATGCGAGATCCTTTTCTTCATAAACAAGCTATATTATATAATATATATATATATTATATATATATATGTGTGTGTGTGTGTGTGTGTGTGTGTGTGTGTGTGTGTATGTATATATATGTATATCTATAAATTATATATTGCCTCCCACAAAATCATAAAATCCAAATACATTAATCAACCATCCATATTAACCATGTTTATCAGTAGGTGATCCCAATATACCTAGTGAGAAACCAAATTTTTTTACCACCTACCTATGGAATAATTGGTCCAAAATTCTAATAGTTTTAACAATATTAGAAAACTTAAAGTATCTATTTCGAAGTTCACAAAACAAAAACAAAAATCAACCATTATGTAACTCAGTAGTATGATGAAGTATCAAGTGTTAGGTCTTTGGAAGTTGAGCCTGAAGGTGTTGAGGTGGCAGGGAAAAATTGGATGTGGAGATCAATATGTTCCAACCTAGCATTTATTATTTCAACGCACACCCATGGATTTCTCGGAACCCATTTGACATCTTTAATGCTTGCAAATATGTTATATTTATCAACATGCTTCTCTATAAAGACCCTAAGCGGTAGGGATTTAATTTGTAAATATAAATAAGGAGAACCAAAATAATGCTTCATCATACCCCTTCTATGACAAAGGTCAAGAATTGATGGACCAAAATCTCCCATAATCTCAGGATTGGAGAAAAAATGTTTTTCTTTGGTAGCTAGATTTTCAAATTGTAAAATTTCATTTATGGCCTTAGGGGGGACAGTCAAATGGAAAGTTGCAGCAACCTCCTAGTCCAACTGTTGGGATCTATTTCATCCCTAGGATACATGACCTCCTCTCTCCTCAAACTAGCTTCTCATCCTTTGTCTCTACATAGTGACTAACAAACTAGGTGACTTGGCTCCTACGCAGGTTGGGTTTTAATCAAAGGCTAAGTGGTAGATGGGAAAAAGGCCTGGGATAATAGTGATATGGATTTGAGGGAAACAAATAAGCCAAATACCATCTAATACATAGGGAAACCCACCAATAGACGGAATGAAAACACAAAGAAATGCAAGGGAATCTAGAATTCAAGGACAAGATAGTGCACCACAAGGATAATGTATTGATGCTAGTATTAGACAACATAACCACTCACCCACCATGAAACAAGTTACCAAAGTCTATAAAATTACTAAACATATCTTATGTTGATGCAACACTGTTAAAACCATGTAGGAAGACAACAATACTAGCAACAAAATCAAAATTTCACACTTACTTTTAATTTACAATGATAAATGAAAGGATTTAGAGTTACCCTGAGGTTGATGGTTGATAAATTCCAAGAGTGTAGAGTGGAAGAAAGCCCATGTGTGATAGTTGAGCGAGTATCCAAGAAACCACAACCTGGAAATCTCCTTAAACACGAGCTTTGTAAAACCACCACTAATTTCTTCTCCTAGCCACCATCTCTTGGATTTTCCCTGTATTTGGTTCTCCCTAACCTCTCTCTAAGAGTGGAAACATATCTCTGACCATATGGAAAAATCCACCAAGGATCTACAACATGCACAGACACATTCCCTCCATGACCAGAAGACTAGATCAAATTCTCTAGGAGGTTGAGTTGTTTCCCCTAAACTCTACTCCCCCTCTAGACTTTCTTACCCTTCTTCCTCATATAAATACCATGAACCATGTAAAATGTAAGATACTTCATTCACATTCTTATGCATGCATGCAGGTAGCCACACCATCCCCATCATTTCATGCATATGTCTCCTCATAGTGTCCAACACAACTCCCAAACCCATCCTCCTCGATTAGCAGCCCCATCAGGGAACATTATCTCGTGTTAGCAACCCCCTTTAAGAATGAGGACTTATTTGTTTCCAAAATATGATACAGATTCTTGTGCCCATCTTCCTGGGTTTCTGGAGGCAAACTTGTATCAAAATTTATTCCTCTTTGAATGCATGTCAGGTTGGCCAAGAAATTAACAGTTTAATTACCAGTTCTCCAAATATGTCACATGGTAACATAATTGAGTGATAGAAGTAAAATAGAATTTGATAAATTAGATTAATAAGCCTCTAACTCTTGGTAATTTTTCTACATGAGCACCCTAAACTAACTTTTGAGTGGTCTTGATAACCAATTGAGAGTCTCCTTCAATTTGAAGCTTGGAGTATCCCACCATGATTTCCAACTTGAGATCCTTTTCTAAAGCAAGGAACTCAACATCATTGTTTCTTGTTGTACCACAATATCCTACATATATACTTAGTAATTTATGTTTCTTGTCTCATAATAGACCTCATAATAGACTTCCATATCTAGCGAGTCCAAGATTAACTTTCGAAGTTTCATTGATGTTGAGGTTTACAAATCCCTCGGGAGGGGGAAAATAAGAGGTGGGTTGTGAATTCAGTGGGGAAGGGCACTTCCATGAATAAGGAGATATCATAGAGAGATATAGATCAAGCTTGCTTAAAAAATTTGTTCTTGGGACTGATTCTTCTTGTCATCTTAGTACTAAGTTTCTACTAGGATGGTTTTTCATATTTTTTTCTCTAATAATGTGCCAATCTTTGTCTTAATTTATTTTCTTATTATTAAAGATCCATCTATTTTTTTCTTTCCAAACAACCCACATAACAAATCCAAGTGTTAATAGTCATGCTTTGTTTATCACTGAACTGGGGAATACATTAGTTCACCATTATTCCATGGTTTCTATCATGTTATGATGATATTTTTCTGAGCGGCCGAAAAGATCCAAAACCCTCTACCATATTGAGTTGGAGAACTGGCACTTATTTAATGAATGCTCCATTATTTCTTCTTGTTGCCTACACATAGGGTAGAAAGATAGATATTGAAATCCTTTTTTTTATGCGATCCCATTTCAAAATATTTCTTCATCCCATCATCCAAAAAAATTGTCCAACCTTGGCCCACAATTAATTGGTCCATATTATTTTCCAAAGATGCTCACAAGGAAAAGTCTTATGTCCAACAAGCAAAGTGTAAACTTCCATCAAGGAAAACATGTTGCTTGATTAACAACCTAAACGTACAGTGTTTGGATTTCTATCATTGAGAATTTTTTTATTTTGTAGCTCTTGATCAAGGGTCTGCCCTTAGATCTTAGGGGGAAGATTCATCCAATATTCCTATTTTTTCCAAGGCTGCAATTGAGTATATTCAGTCTCCACATTCCAAAGATCAACAACCTTATAACACCATTTCTCTATGGTGAACAACTCTAGCTCTCTCACATCATTCCATACACTTATTCTTGACATATGTCGCTTGGAATCTAACCAAAAACTAGTAATTCTCCCATTTCTTACCTCCCAAAAAGCGTGAACCTAGATCAGGCTCCAATTATTTTGAGAAAGATTCCATATACAGGAGTCTAAAGGATGTCTCTTAGTTATCAAATTATCATAAAGAGAGTGAAAATTCCCATATTTTCTATTCCATATTTGTTTTCGTATATTTGTTCCCCCATGGAGCCATCACCACTAGAGTTTCACTCCAAGGGATTTGTTTAATGTCTCTAGGTCCCATAGGCCTAGACCGCCCACTAATTTAGGAGTGAAGAGGTGTTTCGAGGGTACCAATACCCATTTCTTGACATTTTTGGCTCACCTCCATAGAATGTTCCAAAGAAAGGTAGTAATAGAGTTATATATTTCTTTAGGATCCGCAAATACTAAAAGTTGATACATATGAATAGATTGAAGCACAAATTTAAACAAGACTAAATGAAAAACCATTTTAAGGGATCTAAAAACCCATATTTCCAACATGTTGGAGATATTTTATAACACATGTTTCCATCAAGATATTCTCAAGTAGTTTGATACCTTTGGAACTCATAAGTATTTCACCAGGGGCCTACTTATTTGGAATGCGATGAACTGGGAAAGATGACCTTGAACCATGGGGTTAGTGTTGAGAAAGAAAAACTTAATTTTTCCCCATTTATTAGAGTTCCCAAGACTTCTTCAAAATCAGATCAAATGGATTTTAAATATATAGCTTCTTAAAAGGAGGCTTGACAAATGAGCAAGACTTCATCAACAAATTGTTGGTGAGAAATAAGCAGGTCCTCACCATAAGGTCAAATCCCTTTAAGAAAGATTTGATGACCAGGAGCTTTGAGGTATCTCCCTAGGCCTTTGACAACCATAATGAAAGTCTTAGAGGGCAACCCATTCATAAGGATGGAATATGAAGGGGAAGGTATCATAGATTTCATTAATGGGATTCAAGGAAATGAGAAACCTAAAGCATCAAACACTTAGAAGATAATCCCAACTAAGTTTGTCATAAGCTTTAGAAAGGTATAACTTAATTAGCATCATAGGTGTTTTTAAATTTCTTCGAAGAGTGTATAACTGATGAGCCCCAAAAATGGATAATTATATGGGCTCATTCAACCTCCTAATTCAACTTAATCCACCATTCTCATTAGTTTATTGCATGTTTTTTATTATATTTATGCTAATAGAGTGAATTGGGTTAGTCATTATGCCAACAAGTCTAATGTGTGCTTTGTGTAGTCTTTTTGGTCAATTTGGAGACAAAATCAAAGGTTTAAATGAGCACTTGGCAACCAAATTCATGGAGAGGATTTGTAGGAAGGTGTCCCCTTCATTTATGGGCCCTTACCTTGAATTCTCCACCATCAGCTCAGAGTTCAAGGGCCACCAAATCGATTATCACAAGGGCAGCCAAGCAAGTCAAGTAGTACTGTTGTTAACTGCAAGTTTTGGGCAGCCGAGTCCCTAAAGTTTAGGAGGACTGTTGGGGTCCTCAATTTGTATAAATAAGAGGGCTTAAGGCCTCATTTTGGTTAGCCAGTAGTTAGTCACTTTGTAGGCAGAAATTAGCTAGTTTGTAGTTCGATTTTAGTCAGTGGATTAGCTTTGCATTTCAGCACTTTTTCAAGCTTTCCCTTGTGGACAGTTTTTGATGTAACTCTTCTTTTCTTGCTCAATAAAGATGAATCCAGCTTTGCACCAGCTCTAAATCTCTCTTAGGAGGCTGTAGCTCTTGGGGTTGGGCCCATCTCAAGTGCCCAGTAGCTCCTTTGTTTACCTTTATGTGTTTTTGTTGCATTTTTAGAATAAAGTCTGCTATTTAGATTTAAATCTTGTTTTGTTATTTCGATTGCTTTTGATGATTAAAGTAGCTTTTCATGTTCAAATTTGTTTGATAAGTTAATAACAGGGAATATCTTCAGAAAAAGGCCATCAAGCACCTTGGATCTCACCTCTCCCTCAGTGGAATCATGAGCTGGGACCAAGGCCACCTTGCTGCCACCAAAAACAGTGTCTTTGCTTTGCCATGCAATCATTAGTGTTCGATTTTTATTTGCAGAAGTTGGTTACATGTTCAGAGTATTGATTACTTAGCTTGCATAACATTTCACATTATTTCATTTCGAATAAACTTCTATTCATTTCCTTTTTCCGTTAGGTCAGATTAGAGTGAAGTAACTAGGTCATAGGTTTTATAAGTGTTTGTTTGTTCAATTTGAAATACCACTTGCAGAGTACCTATTATCCTTCCTTACCTGCGCATACTCCATCCAACCTACCTACTTCACCCTTCACTTAGAACCCTTACCTTACATTTGCCTCATTCTCTTACTTTGCCATGATTCTTATCTTCTTGTGCAACATCGTTTCATCCCTCCTTGAACAAATCTCACCATCTGCACCACTCCTCGACTCCATCCTCCAAGTATTGAACTCCCCTACACCCGTATTTCACCTCCATACTCGTTCCTCCACCTTTATCCCTCTATCCATTCTCAAAAATCCTATTTTTGGAACATCCTGTAGAAAATTACAGAACATCCTGTAGAAATTCCAGAACATCCTGTAGAACCCCTACAGACTTCCTGTAGAAGCTCACGAAAGTGATTTCTTGAGATCCAATCACTATGAAACTCTCAGGAAGGGTGCTAGGGACCCCTTAGGACCTCTTATAACCTTCCCAACCCCCTGCAAGCATCTTCTCCCACCGATCCACCTCTGCACAGTCAAAAACAGTGAAAGCACATGCATGGGTAAATCTGACAACTTAATCAAAAATACAAAAAGATGTTTTCTTCAGATAGAAGTAGTTTAGACACATGTATTTTACCTTCCTAGAAGTAATGGCATCTCTTTCAGTAGCTTGCATCCTCTTTTTTGCATCAGTAGGGATAGCTGGTAAAATTAGGGTTTGCTAGGGTTTGCATTTCCATTCCGCTCTTCGCTTCTTTCTGCAAGTAGATTAGCCTCCTTTGAGTTAGCTTTCATCCATTAATTAAAAAGCTTCTTCTAATAGCTCATAGAAGTTGGCTTAATATCCTAGCAGACTTGTGTCAGCTGACCAAGTGATAGCTGCGGCAAGAGCTAGTACTTGTGCATACAGCACCGTCGCTTCCAAGTTTGTTACGAACTACCGGGTTGATAAAATTAAAGAAGGCAGTCCTGGGAGTTGCAACATTATTGCTGCAATATTGTTGCCCACCAATAACCTCATGAGAAGTCATAATTCCATCAAGAATCTTACAACCCTCATTGAACCTTATTTGTTCTAGGGATATAATGTTATTTAACAATGGTTAAGGCATTTATTCATAACAGAAGAAATACTTTTTTAAATAGAATTGCACAAATCTATAGGGTGGAAACCACTAAGGTCTTCCAATTTTCCAGATTTAGGGATCAAAGGAATGAAAATAGTGCCGAGAATCGACCATATCTTTTGAGTTTGATGACAGTATTCAACCAAATCATGGAATTCTAGACCTATAAATTTCCAACGGGCCTGAAATAAATATTTAGTAAATTCATCTAGCACTAACACTTTATTATGTGGAATATCCATGAATATCTTTTCCACTTTTGAATAAGTTATTTCCCTCATTAAAGATTCATTCTGATCTTGATGGATTAAATGTGGAATATCGACCATTATTATTTGAATGGAATCCCTTATATTTGGAGTAAGCTTCATAAGCATATTATGGAAATAAGAAAGTATTCCATTTTCAATGTACTCATGCTGCAACATCCATCATCATGATTTTGATGCTTGATCATAGTCTTGTGAAAGAATTTGTAGTTACACTCACCTTCCCTCAACCATTGCACTCTATATTTTTGTCTCCATAAATCCTTCTCCTGTTTTTGTCTCTATTCAATTTTGTTGATTAATTTATCCTTTTCTAGGATTAATGCTTCTGTTCTACCCTCTATGATAATTTGTTGTTGAACTAGTTCCATTCGAGCTTCCATTTCCAGTTTATCTAGTAATATATGCCCAAACTCCTTACTATTCCAATTTTATTATTTTATTATTTTCTTCTTAAATTCTTTTCTTTTGAGTTGGAAGTTATGAATAAGATTTCTTCCCTATATATATATATATATATCTCCCTCCCACCAAGTTTGAGCATTATATCTAAATTCTAGGTCCTTCAACCAAAAACTCCCAAAGCAAAATGGGTGGTTTTTAAGGGAAATTTTAAATCTACTTCCAATATAATGGGTCAATGATTAAACCCTAAATAGGGTAAGAGTCCAACCTCCACAAAGATGTCTCTACCCATAAAAGCTTCTGAAACTAAGAACCTATCAAGGAAACTCACTATTTGGTGTATGTCTCCTCTACAATTATTCTAGGTAAAGATCTCATTGATTGTTTCCATATTAACCACCCATAGATCATGGATTAATTTTCTGAATAGATGAGCCTCTAGATCTAGTCTTTTGACACCCCCTTTCTTTTCTTCCAATGATTTAATCAGGTTAAATTCACCCCATGTAATCCAGAGCTAATCAGTCTATAGTTGCATTATTTCCAAGAGGTTTCATAAGAAAGCCACCTTCTCTACTAATAGACGAGGTCAATAGATTGTCATCAATACCACAAACTCCTTGGATCCAATATATCAGAATCTCCTAGAGAGAATCCTTGAATAATTGATCCTGTCCATAAAGGACTTTTCTAAGGGATTCCATAGGATGGTTATGCCTCTAGTGCTTCCATTCACATCTAAATCTATAGCATCGTACCCTTTTCCATAGGGACTTGCAATATCTCTTACCTTCTCACCACAGATTTTAGTGTCCTGCAAGATTATAATTTTTGGGTGTTCGTTATTTACTTATTCCTTAAGATACCTTTTCTTACTTCTATTGTTGAGGTCTCTTACATTCCATGTCATGATATTCATTTAAGAATTTTTTTTAAGGAGGGAGGAACCTCCAAAAGCATGATCAATTTCCTAGTATTTATGATATTCTCATTGATTATTTGGATCGATTCTTAAATGGTCTTCTTTCCACATTTCCTATTACTTTTTGTAACCTAGTTTTTTCCATGGTCTCATTGGGACTATGTACCTAAATCTACATGTCCCTACCCTTGATCTCCACAACCTAAGCAACCTTGGCTTTACATTTTTTGAAAGATCTCTTGAAATTTACTCTTTTGTTTATTGGGGATAAATCTATAACCTAGGGATTTCCATTCTGCCAACATCTTGGTTAGTATCTATTCCTCATTACTGATATTTTCCTATAATTAATCCATGTCCATTTTTTCCTTCTCTCCTCATAAAATTTCCTGCTAATCTGATTTTTCCAATGGGTCCTCTTGGACCTTTCTCTTGGGTGTGACTTTTGCCTACGGTGGGTCAACTTTTGGGTCTAGATTCATCATATCATTTGGGAGTTTTGGCTCCACATCTGTGGAGAGCATTGCATAATGATTTCATGTTGGATTTTCCTTTGTCATAGCTTGAGCGAGTTTACATTTGGGGGATTTTTGCTTGTAATTGACTTTTTGAAAACCCTCTGCATCCTCCTTGTTGCTACATCTTGGGTTTTGACTTTATTTGGCATCTTCTATACGAGAACAACACATGCTCATAATCCAACGGTTGTCGCTAAACCTCATTGTGTTATTCAAGTTCTATATATTCAGGTAAAGGTTGCATTATATTCATGTAAACACAAATCCTTGAGTATGAAGTATAACATCCATGCTTGGTTGCATTTGCAATTTTCCCAAAACTACTAACATAATTTCCAATTCCCTCTTAGATATTTAGATCCTAGAAATATGTGGGAAGAAAGAACAATATAACCCAAACCGGGATTGCCATAAACTTTTCTAGATCGGGGTTATAACACTCCTAACTCATCGTGTAAAACCCTGCGTTGGTGCAAAAAAGAAAGGTCGTGTTCAAAAACTTGAGTTCTTTCCTCCATATTTGAAAATATTGCGTGAAGAAACCGCGAGCCCCCAATTTCACTTCAATGTGATCCTTTTGCTACCACTTGATTTGAATCCAATTGACCATATCCCACTCCATCGACCGAACCCTTACGAATTTATGAGTTCATGATTTTTCATGGCAGTATCCTTCCAATTTATTGTTGGGAATCACATACTTTGGATTCGTTGTACCATTCAGTAAGCATCTTCCCTTGAGACGGGTCTGCCATTGCACCATAATCAGGGGGTTTTGCTTGTGCCTTCTCCATTTGAATTTTGTTGTATATCCCAAGTTACTGCAGTGTTGAAGGAGGACCGTTCCCCTCTCCTCCCCGCTAGTCCACTCATGAATGGAGTTAGTGCAGATGAAGTAGAAAATCACGTCCCTCTAATGAAAGAAAGAACTGTGAGTCTGAGAATTATGTCTGATTGCTCCAGCAGTTTTTGTAAAGCAAAACCCTAACACTAAAAACTCGTACACGTACAACTATTTCCTATTTAAACGTACAATCATTTCATATGAACTTAAAAATAATTTTATTTATTTAGATAAAACACATATTTACACACAACGTATTAAAAAATGTAAGGATATAATATATTCATTTGACAAAGACGATGAAATTAAGTTTTTCGTATTGACAAAGATGAAGTTAAAATTTATGACCATTCGACTCGGATATGGTTGTCCAGACTATTCAATTATTGAATAAAATGAAAAGTCAAGGCGTCGGTACCACCATTGAACCGGTATCAAGACTCTTCAACCTTTGAAGATAGGTTGTGAATCTTAGTTCGTAGAGATTTCTCCGGCTGAATAGCTGGCCGGTCGTGTCCCCGTTTCAGCGGATAACGTGAGAAAAATCTGTGGTTGATTTTCACAGTACGCTGTTGACTTGTCGATTACGGATTGCCGGAATATTCCGGAATCCCCCAAGCTACTTAAGGATGCCAAATGCTTGATAATAGATATCACTATGCGTTCATTGTTTATGCATAGTATCTATATTTCTACAGTAGCGAGTTTATAACACAGGGAAAAAATAGATGGAATCATGGAGAAGGAATTGTGTCTCTCCTATTTTTTTAAGACCCTGTGTGGGCTGCCTCGCTGTTATAGCCTTCCTCTCCCTGGTCATACCAGTTTTTTCTAGTACTTTTGTCTTCGATGGATTTAATGGAACCAACTTGATCTTGCAGGCAGGTGCTTCACTCATTCCCTCCCTATCTGTGCTGGCCCTCACAAATCACACGCCTTTGACGCTCGGCCGGGCGCTGTATTCAACTCCTGTGCAAATGAAAAGCAACAACACGCTTTCCTCCTTCAGCACTACTTTCGTTTTCAGCATCGTGCGTCCCCCCTCTGACGAAGGCGGGCACGGTCTGGCCTTCATGGTCACGCCCTACAAAACTTTAAAGGGTGGTCTGCCTTTCCAGTATCTGGGCTTGCTCAACACTACCAGCAATGGGCAGCCATACAATCACTTGTTCGCTGTGGAATTCGATACATTCAAGAGTGTGGAATTCGATGATCCAGACGGCAACCACGTTGGCGTAGATATTAATAACCTCATCTCGCTCAGGACCGAGCCTGCAGGGTATTGGGATGGGAAGGCCTTCAATGGAATCAACCTCAAGAGCGGACAGAACATACAGGCCTGGATCGAATACGACAGTCTGGAAAGCCAGCTCAATGTTACCATAACGTTGGCCGGCTTACCGAGACCGCAGAGGCCGCTCATATCGAAGAAAGTAGATCTGCAGAACGTTCTGCAAGAGAAAATGTTCGTTGGCTTCTCAGCGGCTACCGGATTCATCGAAGACCATTACGTTCTCGCGTGGAGCTTCACCAATGAAGGCACGGCGCCCGCACTCAATATCTCGCGTCTCCTTTCACTCGATATCTCGCGTCTCCTTTCGATATCCAAGCGTCACAGCTACCGATGGATAGCCGGCGTTACAGTGGGCACTCTGGTTCTCTTGTTTGTGGTGGTTGCAGCCGTGTTTTTCAGAAGAGCGAAGCACAGAGAAATAGTAGAAGAATGGGAGAATGAGTTCTGGCCCCATAGATTCGCTTACAGGGAGCTCAACATCGCTACGAATGGATTCCGGGACGAAAACGTTGTCGGGAAGGGGGGTTTCGGCAGGGTTTACAGGGGCCTTCTCTCGAGCAACGGCCATGAAGTTGCGGTGAAATCTCTAATGAAGGAGGTCACAGAGGGAATGAAGGGGTTCGTGGCAGAGATCTCGACCTTGGGGCGCACACAGCACAGGAACCTTGTTCCTCTCCGGGGTTGGTGCAGAATGCAGAAGCAGTTGTTCATCGTTTACGACTACATGCCAAACGGCAGCCTGGATAAACTCATATTCGGGAACCCGATGACCATCCTGCCATGGACTAGGCGATACGCGATCTTGAAGGGCGTGGCGGCAGGTCTACTTTATCTGCACGAAGAATGGGAGAAGCGGGTCATCCACAGAGACATCAAGTCGAGCAACGTGCTGCTGGATTCGGAGCTCAACGCGCGGCTGGGGGACTTCGGCCTCGCCCGGCTGTATGAACACAGCGAGAATCCTGGAACGACTCAGGTGGTGGGAACGCTGGGATACATAGCGCCGGAGCTGACAAGGACGGGAAAGGCCACGCCGAGGTCGGACATGTTCAGCTTTGGCGTTCTACTGTTGGAAGTGGCGTGCGGGAGGAAGCCCCTGGACACATCCATGGATGCCGAGCGACTGGTTTTGGTGGAATGGGTTTCGGTGCTGTACGCACAAGGAAAGCTGCTCGATGCGGCAGATCCGAAGCTGGGGAATGAATACGATACAGGCGAAATGGAGGTGGTGTTGAAACTGGGTTCGCTTTGCTCCCATCCCGAGGAGGAGCGGAGGCCGAGGATACGGCTGGTGTGTCAAATACTGGAAGGTGAAGCTCCTCTCCCTGACATCGATCCGGAGGCGAGGTTTATCCGGGAAATTCGGGGCGGAAGCCAGTCAAATGGATGGCCCACTTCGACATCTTTAACCTCTGGACGGTGATCGACGGGATGGATATAGTATGAATATTATCCACTGAATAAATAACTTTTTGTCTTGTATTTTAAACGAGCAAACGGTCAGGGCAACCAATATTTCACAGGCCATAGGCCGATTAATGCGGCCGCCCGCTGTATTTTGTGTATTTTGTTTAAATTTAATAGAAAGAAAAAGCTGGACAACATCAATAGGCTTATAGACCGAGCAACTGTAACTGTAAAATTAAGTTTTTCTTAAATTATTAATTAGGACGGATTTGAAGGCGAAGAAAGTAAGATATATGTTCTTATAAAGTAAAGATATTGAAATTTTTACATTTAAACTCTGTGGAGATTGAAATGATGTATAAGCTGATAAGTTAAATGTTTATTAATTTCAAATTTCTTTAGGCTAATTTTAGTTTTTTCTTGGGTTTGTTTGTGTTGTTTTCTTTTATAAAAATAAACCTATTTTGGAACAAATAAAATTGATAAATTATTAACCTATGAATCCCTAATAAGACGAAGAATATAAGTTAAACAAGGGAGCCACTAGCGTAGCGGTAGTCCCTGCCCGGGTTGAGAAATTCGAGAATCAAAATAACAGGACAATCACAGGTGAAAAATAGAAATTGTCTAATCTACAATAGCATCAAAAATAACCACATAACCTACTTTCAGAATCAGAGATAGCAGCATAAATGTTAATTTCAATCAAAGATATTAACTTATATTCCTCTCCTGTGAGATCAATGTCTAATAATCTCAATCAAAGATATTAACATATAGTCCTCTCGTGCAATTATCGTAATCAAAGATATTAACATATAGTCCTCTCGTGCAATTATCGTTGGGAATTTGGGAATTAGCTTTTCACAATATTAAATGAATGCATATATAAATATAATTTGTGTTTGTCATGTTGCTTGGATTTTGTTATTTAAAAGTTAGGAAGGTCAAAAGAATTTGTTATTTTAAGGTTAGGAATGTGAAAGGAATTATATATTTTATTTTAAGTTATTATAAATGAATTTAGATATGAAAATGGAATTATATGTTTGATTACTAGATGTAAAATTCTACGCAAAATAACCGCCGTCAATACCACCGAACTTCATCGAATGAACTTAGCACTTCAATAAATAATCAAGGAATGGATGAAAAAGTTTGACAAGTGTTTTTTACCACAGACACGTTATCTAACCAGAAGTTTAGAATTTGTTCAGAAGTGCCAGTGGTTGCTAAGCGCAGAAAGATTTAATTAGAATTTGTTTCTTGGCAGTAGAATGGCTCAGCTTGAACGCAAGCTGTGAGATGTTGAAGATTCGCCAGAGGCTCACACGAAGCTTACTCCTGGTATTCATATCTACTCTGTTGTTCCTTTTCTCCGTAATGTTTTCTGTAATTGTTGTTGCAATAGATCATCAAGTTGGCGTTGCCAATGGTTTGAAACCACTGGAGCAAGATGGGTTGACAACGAGGGCACCATCAGCAACATATACCTTGAAGAACCATGAAAATGATGTAACCAACCATTTAAAACAGGAGACCAACCGATTAAAACAGCAGATATTTGTAGTGCGGGACGTTAGCTATGAGGAGGAAGACTATATTTTCATCTCCTTGCTAATCAATAAACTCTGTTAACATCAATTTGTAGTGCGGGACGCTAGCTACGAGGAGGAAGACTATATTTTCATCTCCTTGAGCAGATATTTGTAGTGCAGGACGGTGGCAGATATTTGTAGTGCAGGACGGTGGCTACGAGGAGGAAGACTATATTTTCATCTCCCTGCTAATCAATAAACTATGTTAATTGATGCTCTAATTTATTTACAGTGTTTTAAATGTAATGGATGCTTTTTCTCTTTTTAGTTTCTGGTCCTTGCCGTGAAATAACTTTTAAAGAAAGTCTCAGGCACAACAAAACTAGATTTTTGCCCAGAATCATCACTCAACCTGTTGCTCTTTTTCCCCAATTTTGATGCCATTGTGCTCCCAGCATTGCAGAATTTAGTAGAAGAATGAAGTTGGTACACTTCAGTCATGTTCTTACCTTCTGCTCTCTGCAAAGTTTGTGCACAAATATAGCGGTTGCTTCAGAGGGTAAGAAATTATCCCTTTGCTATGTACAGATCCATTATTTCTCTCATATAAAATTTAAAGAATATTAAAGTTCCATGGAAGGGTTTAGCAATCCATTATTTCTCTCATATAAAATTTAAAGAATATTAAAGTTCCATGGAAGGGTTTAGCAATCATATCATACATATGAGTTTAAGGTTTGGTATGTTGCTTTCGAAATTACAGACGTGTTTCTTTGGTATTTGGTTCCATATTAACCATTTTTGTATCCGATACTTGTTATGCTTGTGTTTTTGACAAGAATAATTATAGTGTCTTATAGCTGTATGTTTCAGAATTAACCATGCAGCAATAGTTTTGCATTAATTGCCCTTCCCAATGAACAGAACTTCGGTTGGTTGGGTGAAAATTAATTGCTTTTCTAACAAAAGAAACAGTTGAAAACAACTACAAACTATTCTTCACTGACCTCGTAAAAACTCTTCTTCACTGACCTCGTAAAAACTAAAAGTTTCCAGTACACAAACTGTGTTTACAGTTGCATTTCTTCTCATGTTTTTGTTAAAAAAAAATAGAAAGGGAAAATCCCAAATTAATTTTCAGTGCCCCAATTGGGTTTATAGTGGCAATGCTTCTCATGCTTTTGTTTAAAAAATGCAAAAGGAAAACCCTAGATTTGTTTTTGTATCATAACATACCTGTTGTATCATTTCTTGTAATGTTCTTGGGTTTGACCATTCATGAACTCCAAACTGGTCTGTGTGTCGATGACTTTTCTAGAGCATATATACATGTTTTTATGTTGGGTAAAATAACAAAAACATATATAATACATTTTTAATTGATGGGAAAAAATAAGTACAATAAAGTAAATTATGAAAAGAGAAATTTTAACAACTAAATTATCATTTAAAAACAAAACAAAAATATTTACTTAATAAAAAAAACATTTACAAAATGAATAAATATGTTATTAAATTATAGTATAAAATAAAATATTGGATTTAATCTAATTCTCCATAATAACCTAGCATGCCAATTATGTATAATTATAATAAAATGGTAATGTTATACATTTCCGTATAATTTTATCTCTTTTTTCATGAGGACAAAGAAGGAAAAAGTTTTAGATTTAGGTTTAGATAAAAAATTTATAATAGATTTATTTACTTATAAAATAAATACTTTCAAATTTTTATATAAAATATTCAAAACACCGCATCTATGTAATTTGATTTGTTTTAAAAAGAAATCTAATATTTAAATTATTTTATAATAAGCCAAAAACAAAACTCAAAATTCATATACAAAAATCAAACTTTACATATATGAAACTCAAACTTTTACCATATTTCCCACCATATTTGGCACCAAAATTAGCCCAGGCAAACTTAAAAAACGCGAGACAATCTTAGTGTTTTTTTATCCGAGGTTGACATCCACTTCCATGTTATTTATCATATTATCAATGATAAAAAATTCCAATCAATGACGAGGATATCTATGATATAAAATTTAAAGAATATTAAAGTTCCATGGAAGGGTTTAGCAATCATATCATACATATGAGTTTAAAGTTTGGTATGTTGCTTTCGAAATTACAGACGTGTTTCTTTGGTATTTGGTTCCATACTAACTATTTGTATCCGACATCTGTTATGCTTGTGTTTTTGACAAGAATAATTATATAGTCTTGTAGCTGTACGTTTCAGAATTAACCATGCAACAATAGTTTTGCATTAATTGCCCTTCCCAATGAACAGAACTTCGGTTGGCTGGGTGAAAATTAATTGTTTTTCTAACGAAAGAAACAGTTGAAAACAACTATTAACTCTTTTTCACTGACTTCGTAAAAACTAAAAGTTTTCACTGACCTCGTAAAAACGAAAAGTTTCCAGTACACAAACTGTGTTTACAGTTGCATTTCTTCTCATGTTTTTGTTTAAAAAAAATAGAAAGGGAAATCCCAAATTAATTTTCAGTGCCCCAATTGGGTTTACAGTGGCAATGCTTCTCATGCTTTTGTTTAAAAATTGCAAAAGGAAAACCCTAGATTTGTTTCTGTATCGTAACATACTTGTTGTATCATTTATTGTAATGTTCTTGGGTTTGGCCATTCATGAACTCCAAACTGGTTTGTGTGTTGATGAATTTTCTGAACAAATCTCTGAAACTTCTCATATAATCTGCATACCGTGAAACCGTGTTTTTCCCTTCAAATCTCTGAAACTTCTCATATAATTTGCATACCCTTGAAACCGTGTTTTTCCCTTGAGCAGAGGTAGGGTGCCGTACCCTGACCGTTTCTCCTTCGAGCTTTATGGACAGTTTCCATGAAAAATGGTGCCTGAAAAACCATGGCGAACATGCACCATGGCAGATGGCACACATGCAAGAGCCAGATATAATTATAATGAAACTTTGGATATCTTACGGTATACTAGAGAAGAAAAACATAACAACCGTCAGTTAAAAACTTAGGATAAAATAGCTTCTCCTTGCTAAAAACAACATTGGGGGACGTGAAGCCTGCAATAAGAGGTTAAATTCAAAAGTTTGGTTAAAATTGTTAGAACGCAAAATTGTCAACAATCAACTTTGGTTAAAATACAAGAAACCCCAAAAAAATCCAGTCAACTGATGAATTAATAGCGGTCAAACATTCGATCGAACGCTATAGTCCCTGCCATGCCGAAAGCAGGGACTAATAAATACTATTATTAATTATTAGTAATATGTATATTATTACCAGGTTTATTAATTCAAAATTTCTTACAATTTTAGTTTTTTTTTCTTTGGTTGTTTGTGTGTTTCATTTTATAAGATACAAATATTTTTGGAACAATAAATTGTTAAATTAATTAAACATATTGAATGCCTAATAAGACGAGAATATAAGTTAAATAAATAATATTATTAAATTATTAGTAATATGATAAATTATTATTAGTATTATTTATTTATGGTTTTTATTAAGTATAATTTTTAATAATTAATACTTTAATATTTTTGTCTTTTTTCTTTAAAGTTCAACAGTTTTTTTTTTTAAATATGTAGATAATACATAATATTATGCATGATCATATGGTCTTAACCTAGTTATTGGGAAACTAGGTCTATTGACCATTTGACAACATTATAGGCTAGCGAAATCAAAATTAAATATTCAAATAGTACTAAGAGAAATCCTAATCATCAAAAGATTTTATTGGCGTCGAGTCTTTGGCTCTTTGGCACTAGAACCCAACAGTTCAATTTGAGGAAGGCAAGGAATATGCTTCTCAATGTGGCTTAAACGAACATTTTGTTGTTGTATCTGGTGCTGAATCAGCTGGAATTCACTATGGATTTCCTGTATTTTAGCTACTGACCCCAAGATTCTTGTAAGGGTGTTCACCAACGCTTTTGCCAAGAGATTTTTCATCATCCAGTATAGAAAGAGGGTTTGCTGGAACTGGGTATATCGACCTCTGGGGTGGCCCAATCTGGGATGAGATCTTCCCATTCATCAAATTCCAATTCCCTTGCCTCTGAATTCTCCTTCAGTTCACTCTCCCTCTTCGAAATTATCTGACGAGCTTGGGGATGAGTATCCATCCTGTAGGACCAAGCAACTTCCAAGATTAAGTCCCCAGTATTTCTTCGATCTTAATTAATAGTGCGTCGAGACTAGGCTTAGCTACCTCTATGACGAGAACCCTGACCTTGCCTGCGACCACGACCCCTCCTTAAAGCCCCACACCCCCCCCCGCCAAACCCCAATTCGAAGCCGACCGAGCCATCTAATGGCATTATAGTATGAAAAGATTAAATTGATAGTTGTTCTCAGACACTGAGATTTCCACCTTCGAAGACCTCGTCTAGGTTGCAAATCAGCACACTGGAAAATGGCCCCACGGATGGTGCCCCTTAGCCCAGTCAGTACCTGGGCCTGCAAGTGCTAGAGAAACACATGAAATCAAACACGTAACATTAGAACAATGAAACCAAGCTTTCCCTTACCTCAAGACATGGGTTCGATCAAACAATCTGCTCGCTTCCACCCAACAGGAACTATAAATCCCTAAATAGAAGAAAAGATGAAAGCCCAAGAATACCCTCTCAAATCCTCCTTGTTTGAAACCAGGTAGAGGGTTCTTCTGAGAAACAAAAGGAAGGACAGATACCATCGAACAATGGATTAACAACATAATTAAAACCAGACTCCAAAATTACATGTAAACCATAGCTGATGGTTGACTAGAGCAAACAACAAACTTCGTAAGTAAGGGTCATAAATTCCCATGCAAACCAAAAAAATGGTTGGTCTTTTCTCCCCATATATAATTGAAAGATTCTATTCTAAACCAAAATAACACACCAGGAATATCCATCAACTGATTAAGAAACAACAACAAAGCGTAGGGGACAAGACACTCATGGAAATTATATTCTTAACATGCCCACTTCTACAACAACTAAGAGGGAGGATTCTACCAACTATAGTTGAGTTTCAATCTTGAGAAATATCCTATGCTACCACCCAAATGATTATGCTATGTCTGATGCTTCATTTAGAGCTAGTGTCAGAGCAAGCAAGTGAGTCCAGGTCTCCCACCATAAAACCAGAATTCTTACCTACGAAGCATTTCCAATGTCGAGACATAAGATCATTAAACTACATCACAACCTTGCGCATGGGAAGGTGTGTGTGGAAGTGGTCATCTAACCACCCACTAATCCCCTTCATTATTAACCTAACCATGGCAGGGATCACACCACAACCTCTCACCTAGCTCTCACCCCAATCAAGGTTTATTAATTATAATATTAATAATTAATAATTTCATATGATATATTCTTCCACTTATATCCTAATTATGGCCTTATTTTAATAATCAAAATTACATTCAATAATAACAATCAAAATAATAAAATAATAAAGTAAACTATATATTTTTATTAAATTCTAATTCTAATTCTTAACATCAACACCATTGCTTTTAAAAGATATTTTATCTCTCTTTTTCTTCATCTTTATTCTTGCTTTAAGTCCCTATTACTAAATAAACAATTCACTCAAAACCCCAAACATTTTAAAGATTTTTAACACAATTTCTCCATAAACTTATTATTCAATTTTCCATGGAAATAAGAATGAAAATGAACATGCCCGACGAATAAATACAATGCAACAACACTCATCTTCTATAGAATTAAAAAGATTGCAATATAACCTTCTCTGAATAGTTTTTTTAACTGTGCAAGTGCAACATTAATTTTTAATATAAGTTTAGGAATATAAATTTTGAAAAAGTAATTGGAGATAAGGATTAAATTAGTTTAATTTTTGTGAGTAATTAGTCTAATGTATTTTTGGAGAATTTTGGCATTGGGTCAAGAAAGGCAAAGAAGGAAAGAGGAAGTAGAGATCAAGCAAGGAAGAGTAGGATCTAGCAACTATAGTAGTATTCTTTGTAGGTATCGATTTGCATATGTATTTTCCTTGCTAGATTTTGCATGCATGGTATTGCATGTGGTTATTTTTATCTTATGGCATGGGTTTTGCTAGGTGTGATAGTGTTTTCTGCCTAGCCTTGCCATTTTCAAATAGCCATGGTGTGATGGGGTTCTCATGTTTTGGTTGAGATGGATTTCTAGATGGATTTGAAGTTGAGTGAGGTGGATCTTTGAATGATAGAGCACATGGCCTAGTGGTCCTTGAACCGGACTATGGATCACGGTAAAGCCACTGGCCTAGAGACCCATAAGTTAGACTGTGGGTTGCGGTAAATCCAATATTGTGTAGCCTTAGTGGGCCTAGGAATCCTTGTCGGTGAATGGAAGGATATAAGATAAGTACTAGAGGTGGTTTCCCTTTATTAGGCCTAGGAATCATTCGGTGAATGGAAAGATATATGGTAAAGCCTAGAGGGTGGTGTCTCGGCTTAGGCACGAGTGATCCCTAGATCGGATTGTGGATTATGGTAAAGCTTGAGAGACTAGGAGAGAGTAAAATTCCTCATGGTGTAGTTGGAGAAATTCGGTGGAATTCATGCTTCTTTTGACCTAGTGATCTAGTGGAGATCATGGTAAAGTCTATTATTACATGTTCATTGTGTTGGCCTAGTGATTTGTGATGGATTATGGCAAATCCTGGTTTCTATTGTTGAGGGTGAGGTGGTTTAACCTTAGGATGCCCTCGTTGGTTCTTTTGGTTTGAGTCCCACATTCATGCTTGGAATATGGCACGGGGGTGAATGGCTAAAGAGAGATTTGTCTTAGTGATTCTATGGTCAAGTGAAACGTGGTAGTCCCATCCTGGGTTTGGATTTTTCATCATCAATATGAATTTATTTCTCCTTGTATTTGTATGAGTATTATACTGGTTTATATGTGGATCATATGGTTGTGATTTAAATGGTATTTCTGTTGCTATTATGTTGGTATGTACGTGTCTTATGACAATGGCTATGTATGGCTCTCATCATGTTTTTACTTGTAAATGAATGGACAATGTATCTATGACCTAACAGATGATAATGAAACATATGATATGAGGGAACAATGGTTCTTAGAGATTCCCAAACAAGTATGAGACCCCTATGCCTAAATCTGTTGTTTACACTTGTAAATTACATATTCGTGATAGGTTTGACGAAACACTTTTATTGGCTAGTAGGGGTCTGGTTAAGGGCTTGTTCAAATATTTAATTTTGCATCATTATTTCCCTATTATTTTATAGTTCTGAAGGTGTCATTCAATTTTGTGCAGTGACCTGGGCTATGGGCCTGAAAAGGTGGCTCAAATCCCGAGGATGTTGGCACAACACTGAGTAGAATAATCCATGGACGCTGGCATGACTTGTCATGAAAGTGTCCAAAGCCTCCTAGACATTGGTAGGCCTATAGTATGAGAGCATCTAGAGGTCAAGTGGTAAAAAATTTTAGTAGGAACGAGGGGCTAGCTACCTAAGTGGTTGGAACGGTTCTTAGGAGTCCTATAGTTGATGTGGAAGGTCTGTATGTTGTGTTTCTATCGATTCCACTTCCTTAAGGTCACATAGGAGTTTGAATCCAATAATAGTAGTCTCTTGTCTCATGTTTACTATGGTTGGCCGGTTACTTGGATAGATGTGGGAGGAGGGTGTCACATTGGACATTTTTGTAAAGTTTAGAGTAGAGCAATGTTATGTTTTTTAGATATCATAGGCTCATTTTCTTCATTAAAAAGCTAAATTATTTTAAATAAATTTACTTAAAAACAATATTTTATATCGACTTAAAACATAAATTTACACAAAACACATTAATTTTTTTAACGAGATTATAGTTTCATTTTATATATTTACACAAAATGTATTAAAATTTGTAATGATCGTGTGCCTTTAGAAGGGGCAGACATAGACACCCATTAGTGATAGTGATTACCAATTCCTTTATATATTAAATAAATAAACAAAATAATTATAATATGT
>APFE031179258.1:160253-170858 GCA_000404065.3 Pinus taeda
GTGGTTAATATATCTCCTCCCACCAAGTTTGAGCATTATATCTAAATTCTAGGTCCTTCAACCAAAAACTCCCAAAGAAAAATGGGTAGTTTTGAAGGGAAATTTTAGATATACTTCCAATATAATGGGCCAATGATTAGACCCTAAATAGGGCGAGAGTGCAACCTCCACAAAGATGTCTCTACCCACCAAAGCTTCTGAAACTAAGAACCTATCGAGGAAACTCACTATTTGGTGTATGTCTCCTCTACAATTATTCCATGTAAAGATCTCATTGATTGTTTCCATATTAACCACGCATAGATCATGGATTAATTTTCTGAATAGATGAGCCTCTAGATCTAGTCTTCTGAGACCCCCTTTCTTTTCTTCCAATGATTTAATCAGGTTAAATTCACCCCATGTAATCTAGAGCTCATCAGTGTGTAGTTGCATTATTTCCAAGAGGTTTGATAGGAAAGCCACCTTCTCTACTGATAGACGAGGTCCATAGTTTGTCATCAATACCAAAAACTCCTTAGATCCAATATATTAGAATATCTTAGAGAGAATACTTGAATAATTGATCCTGTCCATAAAGGATTTTTCTAAGGGATTCAATAGGATGGTTATTCCTCTAGTGCTTCCATTCACATCTATAGCATCATACCCTTTTCCATAGGGACTTGCAATATCTCTTACCCTCTCACCACAGATTTTAGTGTCTTGCAAGATTATAATTTTTGGGTGTTCGTTATTTACTTATTCCTTAAGATACCTTTTCTTACTTCTATTGTTGAGGTCTCTTACATTCCATGTCACGATATTCATTTATGAAAGTTTTTTAAGGAGGGAGGAACCTCCAGAAGCATGATCACTTCCCTAGTATTTATGATATTCTCATCGATTATTTGGATTGATTCTTAAATGGTCTTCTTTCCACATTTCATTACTTTTTGTAACATAGTTTTTTCCATGGTCTCGTTGGGACTGTGTATCTAAATCTACATGTCCCTACCCTTGATCTCTACAACCTAAGCAACCTTGGCTTTACATTTTTTGAAATATCTCTTGAAATTTACTCTTTTGTTTATCGGGGATAAATCTATAACCTAAGTATTGCCATTCTGCCAACATCTTGGTTAGTATCTATTCCTCATTACTGATATTTTCTTGTAATTAATCCATGTCCATTTTTTCCTTCTCTCCTGGAAAAATTTCCTACTAATCTGATTTTTCCAACGAGTCCTCTTGGACCTTTCTCTTGGGTGTGACTTTTGCCTAAGGTGGGTCAACTTTTGGGTCTAGATTCATCATATCATTTGGGAGTTTTGGCTCCTCCTCATCTGTGGAGAGCATTGCATAATGATTTCATGTTGGATTTGCCTTTTTCATAGCTTGGGTGAGTTGACCTTTGGGGGATTTTTGCTTGTAATTGACTTTTTGAAAACCCTCTGCATCCTCCTTGTTACTACATCTTGGGTTTTGACTTTATTTGGTATCTCCTACACCGTAACAACACATGTTCATAATCCAACGGTTGTCACTAAACCTCATTGTGATATTCAAGTTCTATATATTCAGGTGAGGGTTGCATTATATTCATGTAAACACAAATCTTTGAGTATGAAGTATAACATCCATGCTTGGTTGCATTTGCAATTTTCCCAAAACGACTAACATAATTTCCAATTCCCTCGTCCCTCTTAGATATTTAGATCCTGGAAATATGTGCGAAGAGAGAAAAATATAACCCAAATCGGGATTGCCATAAACTTTTCTAGATCGGGGTTATAACACTCCTAACTCGTCGTGTAAAACCCTGCATTGCTGAAAAAAAGGTCGTTTTCAAAAACTTGAGTTCTTTCCTCCATATTTGAAAATATTGCGTGAAGAAACCTAGAGCCCCCAATTTCACCTCAATGTGATCCTTTTGCTACCACTTTATTTGAATCCAATTGACCATATCCCACTCCATCGACCGAACCCCTATGAATTTATGAGTGCATGATTTTTCATGCAGTAGCGGTATCCTTCGAATTTATTTTTGGGAATCACATACTTGGGATTCATTGTACCATTCAGTAAGCATCTTCCCTTGAGACGGGTCCGCCATTGCACCATAAGCAGGGGGTTTTGCTTGTGCCTTCTCCATTTGAATTTTGTTGTATATCCCAAGTTACTGTAGTGTTGAAGGAGGGGACCACTCCCCTCCTCTCCCCGGGTCCCCTCTCCTCCTCGCTAGTCCACTCATGAATGGACTTAGTGCAGATGAAGTAGAAAATCACATCCTTCTAATGAAAGAAAGGACTGTGAGTCTGAGAATTATGTCTAATTGCTCCAGTAGCTGGTTGATTAAACAATTTTGTAAAGCAAAACCCTAACACTCAAAACTCGTACACATACAACTATTTCCTATGTACTTCAAAATAATATTTACATAAAGCATATATTTAAGAGTACAATTATTTCATATGAAATTAAAAATAATATTTTATTTATTTAGATAAAACATATATTTACGCACAACGTATTAAAAAATGTAAGGATATAATATATTTATTTGACAAAGAAGATGAAGTTAAGTTTTTCGTTTTGACCATTCGACTCGGATATGGTTGTCCAGACTATTAAATTATTGAATAAAATGAAAATTCAAGGCGTTGGTACCACCATTGAACTGTATCAAGACTCTTCAACCTTTGAAGATGGTTGTGAATCTTAGTTTGTAGAGATTTCTTCGGCTGAATAGCTGTCCGGTCATGTCCTCGGTTCAACGGATAATGTGAGAAAAATCTGTGGTTGATTTTCACTGTCGATTACAGATTCCCAGAATATTTCGGAATTCCCCAATCTACTTAAGGATGCCAAATGGTTGATAATAGATATCACTATGCGTTGATTGTTTATGCATAGTATCTATATTTCTATAATAGAGAGTTTATAACACACGGAAAAAATAGATGGAATCATGGAGAAGGAATTGTATCTCTCCTATTTTCTTGAGACGCTGTCTGGGCTCCCTCACTGTTATAGCCTTCCTCTCCTTGGTCATACTAGTTATTTCTACTACTTTTGTCTTCGATAGATTTAATGGAACCAACTTGATCTTGGAGGTAGGTGCTCCACTCATTCACAAATCACATGCCTTTGGCGCTCGACCGGGCCCTTGTTGGGAATTTCTGATAATTCCAAAACAACAATGAACAAAGAATAATGCTCTATTTATTAACACATAGAAACTAAAAATTGCTTCTGAAGAACAAAGTTTCACATATGCACAAAGAAACTTGTATTCATTAATAAAACCAACTGTTACAAAAAAACTTCCTCTCACAGAGGGATTTCAACAGGGACGCTTCAGATGCAGTTCCAAAAAAACTTCATTACCTCTTCTGGAAAGTTACTCTGTCTCAGCACTGTTATGCATAAAAAATTTCATTCACGCTGCTGCATTTTTAAAACAAAACTTTGTCTCTGCTGTATATATTTTACACTGCTGTGTGTAAAAAAAAATTTCCTTACATACGCTCGCACTGCTGCATCTCACGTATTTCATTGCATATACAACAACTAAAAGAAATTACATACGCACTACTGCGCATTACCTTATCTTTCAACAAAAAACATGATATATTTACAATACATTTTCCTATGCCATACTCTTGTGAATTAAAAAAAACAATAAAATTAAAATCTTTCACCTACATTCTACGACCACAGTTAATTTCATTTATTGTTTTACTGATAAAATTGGCGGTCAAAATGAAAACTTTCACTTCATGTCAAGTAATATGGTGCAGGTCTGTACATCAACCATTGATTCAATCGGATGGTTGACAGTCAATATCGCACGGCCCTTTCTGCTGAACTTCACGCGTCGGGGAAAGTTGTTTTGCAAAACTGTTGTGGCCATGTGTCAACCGATGTACATGATCGCTGCCCTCGGAGGAAGACCATCATTGCGTGAAAGGCGGTGCGGGGAGAACAGGCGGTTTTCCAAAATAAATAACGATGCAGTGGAAATTAACATTTCAACACTCCCCTTTAATTTCAACTGTTGGGTTATCAGTCATACCTAGACATTTCCTCAAAAACTCAAAACTTTTCTGCTTATTCATATTAGCTTTTCTTTCATTGCTCTCACTGTTGTGCTCAGGCAGTCCAATCAATCCCGAGCCACAAAACCGTGCCTGGTTACTGTTCTGGAGAATAAGGGTATTATCTTTGCAGCTGGCTATATTCATTAGGGCATGATCTGCACTTGTGCTTTCTGGGAAAATCAGTGCGTCATTTGCTCTCAGTTCCTTAGATGTTCCTTCGGATGCCATAATAGCTGCAAAAGTATTATGATCATCATGTAATATCCTCTTTCTCTCTGTCTCAGACAATATTTCCAACCTTTTCATATCCAAGCTATCCTGCAACCTTTCTTCTCTGCTCTTGTGGCAGATTTAATTCCATATCTCTCCCTTATAAGAAGATCCATATGATAGAGTTCTACCAGGGTCTTCATCAAATCTTCAATCTCTTCCTCTATCATATTGACAAGGGTGTTGGCAGTGAAGCCTATCTCGGTCATCTTGGCAAGAGTTACGTATCGAACTCCATACTCTTTAAACAGATATTCAAGGGACTTCAATTCCTTTCTCCAATTCATGGGAAGAATGACTTCCAACGGTCGTCAATGGTCCTTGTTAAAGACAGTTGTTGTTGGTGCTGTTTCCGCCACTACAACTGGAGCGACAGTTTCCTCATAGTCTCTCCCATACTGCTATTTATATCCTTTGACAACAAGTCTTGCCTTGTGTCTTTCTATTTTGCCTTCAGCATTACTCTTGGTCTTGTAGACCCATTTAACTCGAATGAGTTCTTTTCCTTTTGGTAGTTCAACTAAATCCCATGTCTTGTTTCTTTCTATGGCATTAATCTCCTCATCCACTGCTTCTATCCATTTCCTATCCTTATTCTTCGAAATGAATAGGGTCATCAACATGACAATATAAAGCAAACAAAGAGTTCATACCTTCATTTGTTGTCTCTTGTTCATAAATGTCACTTAAATTTATGAACTTCTTACCTCTTTCATTTGGTGTACAAGTGCTTGAAGAAGCACTTGAATTTCCTCCTTATGGTGTGCTTGGAGAAGAACTTTCATTTCTCCTCAAGGGTGTCTCTTGCTGCCCTTGTGTTGGTGCTGCTGTTTGGGGATGTATTTCAGCGATCTCCTCATCATCTTCATCCTGTGACAAAGAGTTTTTAGCATTCACTGTTTTCTCTATGCTTACATCCCAAGCTTCCTCCTCAATGAACTGAACATCTCTACTCAAAATAAGCTTCTTGGTGGATGGGTTATACAACCTATAAGCTTTGGATTCCTCATTATATCCAATGAAAATACATTTCTCCCCTTTGTTATCCAACTTCTTCCTTAGTTGATCTGGAATGTGTGCATAAGCCACACATCCAAAAACTTTCATGTGGGTGATTCCTTGCTTTGTCCCACTCCATGATTCTTCCGACACTCTGTTCATGACTGCTTTTGTAGGGCATCTATTCAAAATGTATGCTGCACAGTGTACAACTTCAACCCAATAATAATTTGGCAAATGCTTTGCCTTCAACATACTCCTCGCCATATCCATGATTGTCCTATTCTTCCTTTTGGAAACTCCATTTTGCTGCGAAGTGTACCTAGTGGTAAAATGCTTATAAATTCCATTTTCTCTACAAAAACGTAGAAATTATTTGGAGATATACTCACCTCCTCTGTCAGTTCTTATAACTTTGATATGCAGCCCACTTTGGTTTTCTACAAGTGCTTTGAAATTGTAAAATATTTCAAACACTTCACTTTTGTTCTTCAGGAAATAAACCAAAGTTTTTCTAGTAAAATCATCAATAAATGTTAGTATATAGCAGCTGCTTGCAAGTGATGGAGTTTTCATTGGTCCACATAAATCTGAGTGGAAAATCTATAAGGGTGCTTTTTCCCTTATGCTTTCCCAGATGGAAAACTTTCTCTGTGTTGTTTCCCCAAGATACAACCTTCATAAAGGTTGTCTGGTTTCTCTATCAATGGTAATCCTCTTACCATTCCTTTTCTATTCAACAAGTTAAGACCTCCAAAGTTGAGATGTCCAAATCTCAAGTGCCACAACCAATTTTCATCTTTTGGTTCACTTTGGAAAGCCTCTTGTGTCACTGCTGCTATTTCTTCTCCATTTTTTAAATCTGCTTTCATTCTGAGAGGGAACATCCTATTCCTTGTCATCTTCACTTCAGCAATACATTGTTTGCTGGGTGCTTTATCCATGATGGTGCATACATCATCCACAAAGAAAACATTGTACCCCTTTTGAACAAGCTGTCCAATACTTAAGATGTTACATTTCATTACAGGAACATAATAAACATTTGCTATGGTTTTCTTTTCACTTTTCTTTGTTAAGACATTTACTTCTCCTTTTCCCATAACATAAACTTTACTATTAGTCCGTACTGTGACTTGTGAATTCACACTCTGATCTAACATAGAAAACAGGGCTATGTTTCCTGTCATATGGTTACTGCAACCAGAATCTAGAAACCATACATCTTCACTCTTTGCTTCAGCCATATTATAGGCTAAAAACAAATTATCTTGGCTGTTATTTTCTCTAGTGAAATTTGCACTAGTTCTATTATTCATATCATGCTGCTTCTTCCTACATTCATTTGCATAATGCCCATATTTTTTACAATAGTGACATTGGACATTAGATTTATCATACCTTTTTCCTTGAGCATGATGTTGTTCACTTTGTTGGTTGCTACCTTAGTCTTGGTTTTGATTTGCATTGCTGCCTCTTCCTTGAGCATTTGCTGGACTGTTTCTTCCACCTCTGTTTTGGCTTCTGCCTTTTCCTCTCTTGTTTCCTCTGCCTTGACCTCTTCCGCTTCCAAAGAACATCTGGGTCTTAAAGGCATGGTCTAGAGATGAGTTTTCATTTCTACTCAATCTCTACTCATGTGTTATCAGCGATGCAAGTAGTTCATGAACTGAGAAGTTTGTGAGATCCTTTGCCTCTTCTATGGTGGTGACAATCACATCAAACTTCGAGGGTAGGATCCTCAATAGTTTCTCCACAATCCTCCTTTCTTCAAGAATCTCTCCATGAGACCTTATCTGTGTGACCAGACCAATCACATGTGTGAAGAATGAGTCAATATTATCTGACTCCTTCATGCAGAGAGTCTCAAAATCTCTCCTCAGCAACTGTAGTTTTGTTGTCTTCACTTTCTCCATTCCTTGATAGGCTATCTTGAGAGTTTTCCATGCTTCTTTGGATTTCTTGGCTGCTGCTATCCTTGGAAACACACTCTCATGCACTGCTTGATACAAAAAGTAGAGGCTTTAGAATCCTTCTTCTTATTGCTCTTCAACAGTTCTTTCTTTGCCTGAGTCAAATTATTAAACTCATCTTCATCTGTTGGTTCTTCAAAACCATCCTCAACAAATTCCCATAAGTCTTGGGAAGCAAGCAAAGCTCTCATAGTTATTGCCCAATAGTCATAGTTTTTCCCATTAAATTGTGGGAGCTGAGTATTAAAGATACCCATGCTAGTGCTGGCTCCAGCCATTCTTTCACTCTTAACTATGCTTCAAAATATTTGACTGTGTATTTAAAATAATTGACTGTCCTCAACAATAACACGAAAAAAGACTTGAGAAATACCTTGGATTCTTTCTTGACTGAGTCTTCACTTTGTTGGAGAAGCTGTTGCAACAAGTAATCCTTCCTTCAGCTTCTTTGACACTTTCAAAGAGCCTGGACAAGCTCCTATACCATGTTGGGAATTTCTGATAATTCCAAAACAAAAATGAATAGAGAATAATGCTTTGTTTCTTAACACAGAGAAACTAAAAATTGCTTCTGAAGAACAGAGTTTCACATATGCACAGAGAAACTTGTATTCATTAATAAAACCAACTGTTACAAAAAAAAACTTCCTCTCACAGAGGGATTTCAATGGGAACGCTTTAGATGCAGTTCCAAAAAAACTTCATTATCTCTTCTGGAAAGTTACTCTGTCTGAGCACTGCTATGCATAAAAAATTTCATTCACGCTACTGCATTTTTAAAACAAAACTCTGTCTCTGTTGTATATATTTTACACTGTTGTGTGTAAAAAAAAAATTCCTTACATACGCTCACACTGTTGCATCTCACGTGTTTCAATGCATATACAACAACTAAAAAAAATTACATACGGGCTACTGCGCATTACCTTATCTTTCAACAAAAAACATGATATATTTAAGCTACTGTGTATTCCCTTTTTTTTAACGAACAACAACAACAAAAAAAAACATTACAATACATTTTCCTATGCCATACTCCCGTGAATTAAAAAAACAATAAAATTAAAATCTTTCACCTACATTCTACGACCACAGTTAATTTCATTTATTGTTTTACTGATAAAATTGGCGGTCAAAATGAAAACTTTCACTTCACGTCAAGTAATATGGTGCAGGCATGTACATCAACCATTGATTCAATCGGACGGTTGATAGTCAATATCGCACGGCCCTTTCTGTTGAACTTTACGCGCCGGGGAAAGTTGTTTTGCAAAACTGATGTGGCCACGTGTCAGCCGGTGTACATGCTTGCTACCCTCAGAGGAATACCATCATTGCATGAAAGGCGGTGCGGGGAGAACAGGTGGTTTTCCAAAATAAATAACGCTGCAGTAGAAATTAACATTTCAACAACGCTATATTCAAATCATGTGCAAATGAAAAGCAACAACACGCTTTCCTCCTTCAGCACTACTTTCGTTTTCAGCACAAATTCCTCTGGCCTAGGCGGGAGTGGTCTGGACTTCATGGTCATGCCCTACAAAACTATAAAAGTTGGTTACACATCCGAGTATGTGGGCTTGCTTAACAATACCAGCAATGAACAGCCATACAATCACTTGTTCGCAGTGGAGTTCGATACATTCAAGAATGTGGAATTCGGTGATCTAGACAGCAACCACGTTGGCATAGATATTAATAACCTCATCTCGCTCAAGACCGAGTTCGCCAGGTACTGGGATGGGGAGGAGTTCAATCAAATCTACCTCAAGGGCAGAGAGAACATACAGGTCTGGATTAATTGAGAGAGAGAGGGGGAGTGGAAGAAGAGATATATATAGGAGGTAGAGAAAGAGAAGAGGAGATGGAGAGTGAGAGATAAGGAGAGGGAGGGACGGAGAGAGTGGAGGGGGATGAGAGAGGAATACTAAGAAAGAGGAGGGGGGAGATAAAGAGAGAGAAAAAGAGTAAGTGAGGAGAGAGAAGAGATAGGGAGAGGAGAAGGAGGAGAGGGAGATGGGGAAGTAAAGAGAGAGATAGGGAGAGAGGGGGGATATAAAGGGAATAGGAGATAGAGAGGGAAGAAGAGAAATACTAAGAGAGAGTGACATGTAGAGAGAGAGTGATGGGAGGGAGAGAGAGAGAGGTAAATAAGGAGATAGATAGAGAGGGAGGAAGAGAAGGAGAGTCACAAAAAAATAAGTAAATGGACATAGAAATATAGAGTGTGATAGGGATAAAAAGAGTGAGAGGGGGAGGGAGTTCAAAGAGAATAACAAGAGGGAGATTGAGATAAGAGAGAGAGAGACGGAGGGAGAGTCGAAGAAGAGAGATATAAAGGGAAGAAGAGATAGAGAGGTGGAGATAGAGAGTGAGTGAAAAGGAGAAAGGGAAGGATGGAGAGAGTGGAGAGGGAATATGACAGAAAAATATTTATATCCCTCGACACACTTCTTATACTAAACTCTAATAAAGGTCTAATTCTATATTATTTATCCCTAGTAACCTATAATCTGAAAAATTACCCCCTTATTCTAGGAAATTATGGTAAATTGCAATACATGTCTAAATGCATGCTCATATGAAATGAATATGCACAACAATATCTAAATTTATTGTAAAAAAAAACAAACAAGCAAACAACAAAAATAAACAAACACACAAAATTATGAGGGGTTGTGTGTTAAGCTTTTTCCAAATCCAATAAATAACCTCTGAAAAATGACGCACACAATGGAGTCCATTTGCTGGACATTTTTGTACACTTTTGAGTAGAGCAGTGCTCTGTTAATTACACGTGGTGGGCTAAGTATTTTTCATTAACAAGTTACATTATTTTCTATAAATTTATTTAAAAATAATATTTGTGTGCTCTGTTAATTAGACGTGGTGGGCTAAGCATTTTTCATTACCAAGATTATTTTTTATAAATTTATTTAAAAATAGTATTTGTGTGCTCGATTAATTAGACGTGGTGGGCTAAGCATTTTTCATTAACAAGTTAGATTATTTTTTATAAATTTATTTACAAATAATATGTGTATGATTGTAGTTGTGGTCTATATTAAGATTGGGGTTGGAAAATTTTTATTTTTATTAAATGAATGGTTAAGATTTGTTTTAGTTGAAATATTTTATGAGCAATATTAAAGGTTTATTAATTGGTTTTTAATTTTTTAGTTTGGTTATCATTTTGATTTTGCTAATTTTGAAATTTAGAGGTGAAACAAGTTTGTATTGCTCTTTAATTTATCAAAAATGATTTGTAAAATGGTTTTTCA
>APFE031179259.1:0-103428 GCA_000404065.3 Pinus taeda
CCGTCAAAGTAAGAAACTTAACAGGTATCAGGGATACCTGACCATCATGAGCACGATCATACAAAATGAGCCTTCATCATTCTCAGATGTCGTCAAGCATTAACTATGGAAGGATGCTATGACCATAGAATATGAGTCTATTATGGAGAATTATGTCTAGGAAGTAGTTCCTAGACCCTGGACAAGACAATTGTTACTTCAAAATGGCTTTAAAAGATAAAGCATGCAGCAAATGGAAGTATGGAAAAGTATAAGGTTCATTTTGTTGCTTGTGGTTTATCCCAGAAGGAAGGTATAGACTATGATATTTTCACCTGTTTCCAGATATACGACCATCCGCTTGATCATATCCCTTGTGGCTTCACAAGGATGGAACCTGCATCAGATGGATGTCAAGATCGCGTTCTTGCACGGTTCGATCAAAGAAGAGGTCTATGTGGAGCAACCCAAAGGATTTGAGATTGAATGATCGAAAATCTCATGTATGCAGGTTGAAGAAGGCTCTTTATGGGCTGAAGCAAGCACCCTGAGCATGGTATGAGAGGATCGCCAGCTACTTGATGAAGTTGGGATTCACTAGGAGTGAAGCCGATCCTAACCTTTACTTTAAGGTTGAAGATGATAAACGTCTCATACTGGTGTTATATGTGGATGACCTCTTTCTAACAGTGCACACCCTATCATTCAAAAATGTAAGAGGGAGTTGGCTTCTGAATTTGAAATAAAGGACCTAGGACTGGTGCACTATTTCCTAGGACTTGAAGTGTGGCAAAAGCCAAGGGAAATTTTCCTATCTCAAGGAAAATACGTGGTGAAGATTCTAAAAAAATTGGATATGGTGGACTGCAAGCCTGTGACTACCTCGAGGATCTTATCTTTTAGAAGTTATATGGTAGTGATGTCGGACCAGATTTTGGAAATGCCTCTGAGTTTCATAAACTCATTCGCATTGATGTTCTTAGTGAACCTCCATCCGAACATATGTTTTGCAGTTAGCATTGTGAGCTCATATTTGGTTGAGCCTCACTGAATTGATGCCAAGAATCTTCTGAGATATCTTCGTGGTACAATATGTTAAGATACACTGCCGGAGATGTAAGACTGCTTGGATATACTGATGCTGATTGGGAAGGCAGTGTGGTGGACTGTAAGAGCACTTCCGGGTGCTGTTTCACCTTGGGATCTGCTTCGATATCCTGGATGAGCAGGAAGCAGAAGTTGGTGGCTTTGAGCACCACCGAAGCAAAATATATTGCTGCTAGCATGACCTCATGTGAGGCAGTCTGGTTGCGAAAGCTCTTCAGTGAGCTGTTTGAATTTACATTGGATACCACTGTGATTGTCTGTAACAACCAGAGGTGGGATTCAATTATTGGGGAATCCCATATTCGTCGATTGCTCCAGCAGATAGCCATCATCTGGGATATGGTAAGTTTATGAGCAAGGAGGCTCCATCGCATTAAGATGATGTACAGGTTGACACACCTTGTCAAAGCCCCGAGGAAAGATCTTTTCTATGATTTTCCCAAACGACTTGGAGTCGGTAAGAAACCCTTGTACAAGGGTCCTACATGTTGCATACATTGAGCTTTGGGAGCTCTGAGAGCTTGCGGTTCCTACTGGAGTAACATATGACCACATGGTGACTCACCCTCCCCTAGTTGGTGCACACTGGAACAAGATGATTTGCTCTCTTATGGAACAAGATGATTCGCTCTCTTGTGGAACAGGATGATTCACTCTCCATTGTATTAGGATTGATGTGTTCTCCCTTGAGGCCTGGATTGATGTGTTCTCCATGGCGATTGTAGTAGGAGTTGTACCACACTATGACGCTGACTTCGGGTCGGTTCAGACCGGTCTAGGACCAGTGAGAGTGGTACATACTATGACGCTGACTTCGGGTCGGTTGAGACTGGTCTAGGACCAGTGGTACACTCTCTGAAACTGCGATATTGGTATGGGACTAGTGGTACTTACTATGAAGCTGACTTTAGGTCAGCTGAGACTGGTCTGGGACTAGTGGCTCTGATTGATGCAGGATTGATGTGTTCTCCTATGAGGACAGGATTGATTAGTTCTCCTATCGAGGCATCCTACCCATGCAGTGTGGGACTCATGGGAAGTACCTCTCATCTGATCAATGAGTAGGGAAATGAATTTAGGGACCATAGTAGTACTGATGGATGCATCGTTGTATCTACCGTACTCCCTACGCTAGGATGACCTCCATTGATCTGGGATCAATGATATTGGTTTGGGACCAGTGATAGGAGTTGTACCATAGTATGACACTGACTTCGGGTTGGTTGAGACTGGTCTGGGACCAGTGGTACATACTCTGAGACTGACTTCGTGTCAGTGCAGTACTGGTCTGGGACCAGTGAGAGTGGTACATACTATGACGCTGACTTTGGGTCGGTTGAGACTGGTCTGGGACCAGTGCTACACTCTCTGAGACTGCGATACTGGTCTAGGACCAGTGGTAGGAGTGGTACTTACTATGAAGCTAACTTCGGGTCGGCTGAGATTGGTCTGGGACCAGTGGTATGCACTCTAAGACTGACTTGAGTCAGTGGAGGATGATACTGGTTTAGCACCAGTGGAGTTGTACTCACTATGACGCTGACTTCGGGTTGGTTGAGACTAGTCTGGGACCAATGGTACATACTTTGAGACTGACTTTGAGTCAGTATGATACATCCTCGATCATTTCTTCTTCTTCATAATTCGGACAAAAGCAGAGCAGAACGGAACAATGTAATAGCAGAGCAAAATAGAGCAAAACAATACAGATCAGTGTAGGGCAGAACAAGTCAAAGCAGATCAGGCAGAATTGAATAGAGCAGGTCAAGGGTCAAGATATACAGGGCAGTACATTTGATGGATGAATAGTAACGACCGATAGACAGATTGCAGATGAAGTTCTCCATTGTTGAGAGGGAGTGTTAAAATTGGCAACCAGGGCAAAACTTCATGTGGGTCATCTTATTCATGGCTGATAATATTTTTATTAGATTCCTCTCGTCGAGAGGTGTAGGATTGATATAAATATCATTTGATTCTGATAAGTATTCATGGAGATATGAATTTATTTTGATTATGGAATTATTATCAAGCCGACCTACAACTCATGTAGGCACAGAAGCCCAACAGTTGCATCTATTCACCCACCAACGTTGTGTATAAATATAAGAGGAATTTTCCTCATTTTGACTCACTCTTCTCATCACATCTCTCTCTCTCTACTACGCAGATATGAGTCTCTTCTCTACTGCGCTAAAATGGGTCTCTCTCTCTCTCTCACATGTGAAACCGGAAGCTGTTGAATTTGAAGCTTCAACTACAGAAGTAAAGATTGACTTGTTTGGCCAAGAAGATCTCCTCATCTGAAATGTGCTGTAGGTTCATCTGAACCTCCTCTGAAAACCGAAACTTTTGGTGGTGGAATGAAGTCAATCCGATGAACGGTTTGCAAGATATTGACTGCCCTAGTTTGAAGCCGGAAACTCCTGAAACTGAAGCTGCAACTACAGAAGTAAAGATTGACTTGCGAGGCCTAGAATATCTCCTATTTGGAACTACGCTGTAGGTTCATCTTAACCTCCTCTGAAAGCCGCAACTTTTGGTGGTGGAATGAAGTCAATCCGATGAACGGTTTGCAAGATATCAACTGCCCTAGTTTGAAGTCGGAAACTGCTGAAATTGAAGCTGCAACTGCAGAAGTAAAGATTGACCTGCGTGGCCTAGAGGATCTCCTCATATGAACTACGCTGTAGGTTCATCTGAACCTACTCTGAAAGCCAAAACTTTTGGCGATGGAATGAAGTCAATCCGACGGTTAGTTTGTGAGATATCGTCTGCCCTAGTTTGATAATGAAGCCGCTAATGCTGATGCTACTGATCTAGGGTTTGCTACTGCTGATATGAATCAGATTCATTGTACTATTTCTCTCTGCTGAATTATTGAAGATAAAAGGAGATTTTATCAAAGGGTTTCCCCACACATTGTGGGGTTTGTCCCTGGCTAGCCGCCACATCTTGTGTCTCTTGTCTTGGCTTGTTTTCTGTCGATCGTTTAATGTTCTATCTGCACTTTACTTTATATATATGTGATTGCTAATCTGTGGAATATAATAAGGAAAAGAAGTAAATTGTTATAATCATAGAACATACCATAACTTAACATGGTATCAGAGCTCAGGTGAAGACAAAGCCCGAGCAAGAGCATGAGCAATCATCAAAGAGAAGATTGGTAAGGCTATCCTAAAAGAACTATGGGGTCGTCAACACTCTTTCGTGCTGAGGACAAGCTCTGTGAGAAGCTGACTATCATAGATGGAAGATATCTATGAATCTAACCCTTGAAGATCAAGGAGAGCTGGCGATCGAGGAAGAGGACAACCATTCAAGAAGGCTAGAAAGTCCGAATGTACCTGACCTCAAAAAGAACCTAGTGTCCATCTCGACAATGGAAGACAAAGGATACAAGGTAACCTTCAGCAATGGCAAGGTATGTATATGGAAAAATAATGTTAAATATGCCTTTACTCTTGGGTTTAGTGTTGATTCGTTATATCAGGTCAATGGAAGTCTACTAGGTGTCATGTCTTGTGACACATCTCTTCAGTCCGAACTTTGGCATTAGAGGTTTACCCCCCTTCATTATAAAGCTATACTCGGTGTAAGACAAATGGTGACATGGATGCCCGAATTCTGAGTAGAGGAAGAAGGTGTATGTCTGGGATGTGTCGAAGGAAAGCTCAAAAGAGGACCATTCCCCTCAAGCCAAAGCAAGACCTCCAATGTATTACAGTTGGTTCACTCAGGCATATCTGAGGCTGGCATTAAGAGGGAGACTACTACACCACATACTTCCAAGCAGAATGGTGTGGCGGGAGGGAAGAACCACACGATGATGGAAGCTATCCGGGCCATGTTACATGATCAAAGACTTCCGAAGTTTCTATGGGCTGAAACTACAAACGCTGTCGTATATGTACAAATCAATGCCCTCATCAAGCATTGGGTTCGAAGACTCCTGAAGAAAAGTTCACCAGTAAGAAACCTGATGTTTCTCATTTTAGAATTTTTGGAAGCCCTGTATATATTCATGTGCCGAAAGAGAAAATAAATAAATTGGGTGCATATGGAAAGAAGGGAATTTTCATGGGCTATGGTGAAAATACTAAACGCTATAGAATCTATGTAGCCGGTCAAAGGGAAGTCGTAATTAGTCATGATGTCACCTTTGACGAAGATATATCTCTCAGCAAGGTGAACAATCTTCCGACTTTGAGGAGCTCTCAAGAAGCCAACACCAGGGAACTGAAAGAAAAGGATGATGAATCAATGCCTGATGTAGAAGAACCCATGGATCCGATTGATCCTCCTACATATGAGCCTTCCTCTTCTAGAAAGAGGCCTTCATGGCTTAAGGGGTTACTTGATGATGCTGAAGGACATGTTGCACCCTGAGGAACCTTCCGTCAAAGTAAGAAACTTAACAGGTATCAGGGATACCTGACCATCATGAGCACGATCATACAAAATGAGCCTTCATCATTCTCAGATGTCGTCAAGAAGTAACTATGGAAGGATGCTATGACCATAGAATATGAGTCTATTATGGAGAATGATGTCTGGGAAGTAGTTCCCAGACCCTGGACAAGACAATTGTTACTTCAAAAAGGCTTTACAAGATAAAGCATGCAGCAAATGGAAGTATGGAAAAGTATAAGGTTCATTTTGTTGCTTGTGGTTTGTCCCAGAAGGAAGGTATAGACTATGATATTTTCACCTGTTGCCAGATTACAACCATCCGCTTGATCATAGCCCTTGTGGCTTCACAAGGATGGAACCTGCATCAGATGGATGTCAAGACCGTGTTCTTGCACGGTTCGATCAAAGAAGAGGTCTATGTGGAGCAACCCGAAGGATTTGAGATTTATGATCAAAAATCTCATGTATGTAGGTTGAAGAAGGCTCCTTATGGGCTGAAGCAACCACCCCGAGCATGGTATGAGAGGATCGACAGCTACTTGATGAAGTTGGGATTCACTAGGAGTGAAGCCGATCCTAACCTTTACTTTAAGGTTGAAGGTGATAAACGTCTCATACTGGTGTTATATGTGGATGAACTCTTTCTATGAGGTGCACACCCTCTCATTCAAAAATGTAAGAGGGAGTTGGCTTCTGAATTTGAAATAAAGGACCTAGGACTGATGCACTATTTCCTAGGACTTGAAGTGTGGCAAAAGCCAAGAGAAATTTTCCTGTCTCAAGGAAAATACGTGGTGAAGATTCTGAAAAAATTGGATATGGTGGACTGCAAGCCTGTGACTACCTCGAGGATCTTAACTTTTAGAAGTTATATGGTAGTGATGTCGGACTAGATTTTGGAAATGCCTCTGAGTTTCATAAACTCATTCGCATTGATGTTCTTAGTGAACCTCCATCCGAACATATGTTTTGCAGTTAGCATTGTGAGCTCATATTTGGTTGAGCCTCACTTAATTGATGCCAAGAATCTTCTGAGATATCTTCGTGGTACAATGTGTTAAGATACACTGTCGAAGATGTAAGACTGCTTTGATATACTGATGCTGATTGGGAAGGCAGTGTGGTGGACTGTAAGAGCACTTCCGGGTGCTGTTTCACCTTGGGATCTACTTCGATATCCTGGATGAGCAGGAAGCAGAAGTTGGTGGCTTTGAGCACCACCGAAGCAAAATATATTGCTGCTAGCATGACCTCGTGTGAGGCAGTCTGGTTGCGAAAGCTCTTCAGTGAGCTGTTTGAATTTACATTGGATACCACTATGATTGTCTGTAACAACCATAGGTGGGATTCGATTATTGAGGAATCCCATATTCGTCGATTGCTCCAGCAGATAGGCATCATCTGGGATATGGTAAGTTTATGAGCAAGGAGGCTCCATCGCGTTAAGATGATGTACAGGTTGATACACCTTGTCAAAGCCCCGAGGAAAGATCTAATCTATGATTTTCCCAAACGACTTGGAGTTGGCAAGAAACCCTTGTACAAGGGTCCTGCATGTTGCATACATTGAGCTCTGGGAGCTCTGAGAGCTTGCGGTTCCTATTGGAGTAACATATGACCACATGGTGACTCACCCTCCCCTGGTTGGTGCACACTCGAACAAGATGATTCGCTCTCTTGTGGAACAAGATGATTCGCTCTCTTGTGGAACAGGATGATTCACTCTCCATTGTAGTAGGATTGATGTGTTCTCCTGTGAGGCATGGATTGATGTGTTCTCCATGGCATCCTGGATTGATGTGTTCTCCATGGTGATTGTAGTAGGAGTTGTACCATACTATGAAGCTGACTTCGGGTCGGTTGAGACTGGTCTGGGACCAGTGAGAGTGGTACATACTATGACGCTGACTTCGGGTCAGTTGAGACTAGTCTAGAACTAGTGGTACACTCTCTGAAACTGCGATATTGGTATGGGACTAGTGGTACTTACTATGAAGCTGACTTTGGGTCAGCTGAGACTGGTCTGGGACGAGTGGTACACACTTTGATTGATGCAGGATTGATGTGTTCTCGTCTGAGGACAAGATTGATTAGTTCTCCTATCGAGGCATCCTACCCATGCAGTGTAGGACTCATGGGAAGTACCTCTCATCTGATCAATGAGTAGGGAAATGAACTTAGGGACCATAGTAGTACCGATGGATGCATCGTTGTATCTACCATACTCCCTACGCTAGGATGACCTCCATTGATCTGGGATCAATGATATTGGTCTGGGACCAGTGGTAGGAGTTGTACCATACTATGACACTGACTTCGGGTTGGTTGAGACTGGTCTGGGACCAGTGGTACATACTCTGAGACTGACTTCGTGTCAGTGAAGTACTGGTCTGGGACCAGTGAGAGTGGTACATACTATGACGCTGACTTCGGGTCATTTGAGACTGGTCTGGGACCAGTGGTACACTCTCTGAGACTGCGATACTAGTCTGGGACCAGTGGTAGGAGTGGTACTTACTATGAAGCTAACTTCGGGTCGGCTGAGACTGGTCTGGGACCACTGCTATGCACTCTAAGACTGACTTTGAGTCAGTGGAGGATGATACTGGTTTAGTACCAGTGGAGTTGTACTCACTATGACACTGACTTCGGGTTGGTTGAGACTAGTGTGGGACCAATGGTACATACTCTGAGACTGACTTTGAGTCAGTATGATACATCCTCGATCATTTCTTCTTCTTCATAATTCGGACAAAAGCAGAGCAGAACAGAACAATGCAAGAGCAGAGCAAAATAGAGCAAAACAGTACAGATCAGTGTAGGGCAGAACAAGTCAAAGCAGATCAGGCAGAATTGAATAGAGCAGGTCAAGGGTCAAGATATACAGGGCAGTACATTTGATGGATGAATAGTAACGACCGATAGACAGATTGCAGATGAAGTTCTCCATGGTTGAGAGGGAGTGTTAAAATTGGAAACCAGGGAAAAACTTCATGTGGGTCATCTTATTCAATGGCTGATAATATTTTTATTAGATTCCTCTCGTCGAGAGGTGTAGGATTGATATAAATATCATTCGATTCCGATAAGTATTCATGGAGATATGAATTTATTTTGATTATGGAATTATTATCAAGCCAACCTACAACTGTAGGCTCAGAAGCCCAACAGTCACATCTATTCACCAACCAAAATTGTGTATAAATATAAGAGGACTTTTCCTCATTTGCATCTCATCTCATCACATCTCTCTCTCTCTACTGCACAGATATGAGTCTCTTCTCTACTGCGCTGAAATGGGTCTCTCTCTCTCTCTCTCACATGTGAAACCGGAAGCTGTTGAATTTGAAGCTGCAACTACAGAAGTAAAGATTGACTTGCCTGACCAAGAAGATCTCCTCATCTGAGCTATTCTGTAGGTTCATCTGAAACTCCTATGAAAGCCGAAACTTTTGGTGGTGGAATGAAGTCAATCCGATGAACGGTTTGCAAGATATCGACTGCCCTAGTTTGAAGCCGGAAACTGCTGAAACTGAAGCTGCAACTACAGAAGTAAAGATTGACTTGCGAGGCCTAGAATATCTCCTCTTTGGAACTACGCTGTAGGTTCATCTTAACCTCCTTTGAAAGTCGCAACTTTTGGTGGTGGAATGAAGTCAATCCGATGAACGGTTTGCAAGATATCAACTTCCCTAGTTTGAAGCCGGAAACTGCTGAAACTGAAGCTGCAACTGCAGAAGTAAATATTGACCTGCGTGGCCTAGAGGATCTCCTCATCTGAACTACGTTGTAGGTTCATATGAACCTTCTCTGAAAGCCAAAACTTTTGGTGGTGGAATGAAGTCAATTCGACGGTTGGTTTGTGAGATATCGTCTGCCCTAGTTTGATAACGAAGCTGCTAATGCTGATGCTGCTGATCTAGGGTTTTTTACTGCTGATATGAATCAGATTCATTGTACTATTTCTCTCTGCTGAATTATTGAAGATAAAAGAAGATTTGATCAAAGGGTTCCCCCACACATTGTGGGGTTTGTCCCTGGCTATCCGCCACATCTTGTGTCTCTTGTCTTGGCTTGTTTTCTGTCGATTGTTTAATGTTCTATCTGCACTTTACTTTATATATATGTGATTCCTAATCTGTGGAATATAATAAGGAAAAGAAGTAAACTATTATAAGCATTGAACATACCATAACTTAACAATGGTGGATGGGTCTCCCCTTGTACTTTTGTTTTAACGACTTTCGCGTCCACTGTGGACTATTCTACTGGATGTTGGACAGACCATGCCTGGTTTGCGTGTGTCTCTTCCTAGGTGGTACTATTACCTCTCACTTCGAGCCTCACTTTTCTCCCCCCTTTGCAATAAGAGAACCTTGACACAGTTATGTTGTGCACTCGCCAAGCACCCTTACCTTGTTGTTTGAAGATACCAACGTAACACTCTCATGTGCTGACAGCTAGAGCCAGGGCAGATCTTTGAGTATTTGGAAACCAGGCCTTTATACCAGATGGGACTTCTACACCAAATGGCCTGAGGTCTAGTTGGGACTTCATATTAGGGAGATCCCCTTGGTTGATAGATTTCCAGCACCATCAACAAAATGGCGATAGAAAGAGGGCCAGACGACAGGCTGTGCCCATAGAGTCTGGTTTGAATCTCTTATTTTAAAATGGATCTTCCCAAAATCATAATCCCAATATGTTTTTATAAAGAGCTTAATTGTACCATCCATGCGGAAGTCATTCGTGACATGTTCGAACTTAAGTTCGATGGTGAGGGTGAATCAACTTTTTGTGAACATCTATTTCAAGTTATCCATCTTTGTTTTTGTAACAAAGTAGGCTTTGAAGATGTCATGGCTAGATTACTCACCCTCACATTCAAAAGTCATGTTAAACAATGGTGTCATATGTTACCCATTGCTTCTATTCATTTGCTCACTCAGCTTACCAAGATGTTGTGTAAAGCCTTTGATAAGTATGACCACTAAGACGTTTATGAAAAAATCACCATTTAAGAATGAATCCTGATGAATCATTTGAGGATTTTGTTGATCAGTTCCTTCACCTCTGTTGCAAAATTCTTGAAAAAATTGAACTCGCATTTCTTAAGAGAAGAGTTTAAATGCTTAGTTCCTATCTCCTTATACGATGAGCCTGAACCTCCTAATTTCCCTTCCTCCCCAACTCTTGTAGATCATGAGGCAGCTTATATTGCAAAGGAGGAGCCCACCATCCCGTTTATTCATTGTCCTCCTCCTTTTTCGGTCCTAGTGTGGGTGCCCCCTTGTGGTGATCATGAAGCTGAGAAATATGTGAATCAAGTCCCCAACCCATCTTCTCATCCATCTCCTGCTTCAATGGAGGAAATTCCAAAATGGCTCAGTAAGCCTACAACGAAGACTCACTCCTCCATTTCACAAGGCGATGTCACCATTCACAACTCTAATCTCAAGACTGATCTAGATTTTTGTTCTCCTCTATCTTCTCCACATCATGAATCCTTGTACCATGACTCGCTTGATCAATCTGCTTCACCAGCCAGTTTTTCACATCCTCTTGATTCTCAAGTTGTTGGCTCAAATTGCAATCAGGGGCAAGGTAGTCACATTACGCAATTAGAGGAGCAAGAATGTGAGGACACTATCAATTGTTCCTCTTTATTTCAAAATTGTCTGCATCAAAACAATGAGTTTCCATTCTTGAACGAACCTTAATATGTTAATCTTGATGGAAAATTCAGTCCAATCAATTCTTTTGATCAACCCCCAGTCTTGGGCAGTAATCACTCCCATGCTTCCATATGTCGTGACGAATGCCCAAGCATATCATGTGATCTTCTAGTTTGTCATGAAGAATCTAACTCAGATATGGAATTTGCTTCAATCAAAGAAGACGTCCATATCAAAAGTTCCTCTTCACCTCACTTTCCCTTGCATCCTACCATTCATAATTCATCTACATGCGACGAAGATACTCCATGATCTTTTGTTTCTTCATACGATGAGTTATCTCCTCCATTGACATAAGGTGGTGAGGTTGTCCATGATGAAATTGAAAACGCTCTAATCATAGAGTTCCCATTCCTCATCATCTCTTCTTTTGCATGAAGACAACTCTTCAAATCAAATTGCTCACGAGATCCCACCAATTCATTTATCTTGGAATGCATTATTACAAGATCCTCTTCAATTGAGTAATCTGATTGTTGTTGAAGCTAAAAAATCTGGTGAAACCTATGATAGAAATGGCTGCCATCCAAAGAGTTGTTTTGATATTAGAAGCAAGATCCATCCTCAAGCCATGCACAATCTGGTTCAATCTTCAAAATGCGATATTAGAATTATGGAAAGTTTTGGGACTTGCCAGGGAGTTGAGGCATTTCAACATCTGCTGATGGTTATGTCAATACTTTGCAACTCTATTAAGCCCCCCAAAGCAAATCAAATCTGGTTTCTCACACACAATTAGTCTATTTGCATGGTTTCAGTCGATGTGGATTTTCAAATTTTCAAAATTTCACGTATGACCGAATTCACGAATTTGTTGCAGTTCATTCATCTTCATGCAAATCTCTTACATCAAAATTGGGTTGGGGATGTCCATCTCTCATGATATCATGGGATTGTGAATTTGATCATCTCAAAGACTATCTTTGCCGAGAATCATACTTATCGAATTCCCCCCTTAATGGTTAGCTCCTCAGTCTTGTTATGAACCTTGTACTGCAAATTTGTCCTCTCGTCACACCAGAAATCTCCCTCGGTGATGATGAACTCACAAGCTATCACAAAAATAAAGTTCCTTTCCATTCACCATGCTGATGAGTCTCATCACTGCGTAATTATGTGGGCCTTAATTGGCCTTAATTCACCTTCTATCTTAGTCAAACCAACTATTCTCACAACCTATTGCATACTTTTGATTATATTTTGCTTATGAGATGAGTTAGAGTTGGATATCTTGCTTTGTGGTCTAATGTGCATATAATGTAGGGATAAAAGGTAAAAGCAAGGAACTATGGTAAAAGACCTTTGTAAGAACTCAAATGGGACAAGGGAGAGGAATTACAAGAGGTAAATCCTTCTCATTTACTGCCCATCCATTCGAATATCCCTCCATCAGCTGAACGTACAAACAACCAAATCTGAAGTACTAAAAGACAACCAAGCAAGTAGAGGTACAAGCAGCCTCCCTACTAGAAGGCAACCGAGCTAGTGAAAGTGAAAGGACAAGTTACCATTAATTTGGGAACTGTACCTCTCTAATTTTGAGGGAAGTCATTGAGACTTCAGATGTATAAATAGAGAGGCTTAGGACCTTAATTTGTTTAGGCAGTTAATCAATAGTCAGTCAGTCAGTTAGCTAATATTTGAACTTTTTGTCTAGTTGCAAACTTGTAACAGTTCTAATGTAATACAGTTTTTGATTCATAATGGAGATGAGTTTTGATTTGAGCCAACACTGAGTTAGCTCAGAGGGCTGAAGCTCTTGGGTTAGGGCCCAACCCTAGTATCCAAAGTTCCTCTTTCTTTTATTGTTAAGTAGCTTAACTTCCTTCTTTTTCTCCATTTGCTTAATCAGATGCATTCCCATTACAACAGCAATATAGATTCATGATTTCTATTCATTTGTTTAAGCAGTTCATTTCCATTACAATAGTAGCATAGATGCATATTTGATTGCTCATTTGGTTAAGTAGATGCATGTTCATTCTAGTAGTTCAGCATAGATTCATGGCTTTCTTGTTCATTTACTGAAGTGGTTTCTTGTTTCCTGTTCATTTGCTCGTATAATTTGTAGTCCATTATAGTAGGGTAGAATAGAGTAGTTGTGTTTCAGTTTGTTCCATTCATACTTTCATCAAATCAGTAGGTTGGCAAAGAAAAAGATCCACAAGGTTGCTCACAGGTGACTTGACCTCACCTCCTCCCTCTGGGAGTATGATGTGAGGAAGAAACCCTACAGCAACCCCAAAAGCATAGGGTTTTTGGTTTTCACAGAGGGTTTAGTGTTTAATGCAGTTATGTGGTTCATCATATCGTTTCTTGGTTCGTCATATCGTTTCTTGGTTCGTTTCATGATCATTCACTCTCTTTCTGTCCTTTAGACCTCCACCTTCTTTCCCAAACCTCACACCTCTGTCTTTCTCCTTCAACACGAAACGCCTGCACAGGGGCTGTTGAATTCATGTTCAAATGGTTTTAATGATAAAACACCTTCCACAAGCCAAATTGTCCAATCACCACCCGAATCCCTTTTCGTGTTTGAATTTTCACTTTTTAAATCCCCACCGTCGATCTACCTTGCCAGATCTGATGGTTGTCACATACCCACTCACCAACCCGCTCGATCAATCTCCATCTTAGATCTGCCTTGACAGATCTGACGGCCCTCGCACCATATCACATGGATTTCCTTCCAACCATTATTGGGCTGAGGTCACATGATATGGGCGGTTTCCGTGTGCTATGTGTCGACTAGGGAGGCTAGTTGTGCAAAATTCTACAAAACCATTTACGACTTTGAGGGCGCACGAGATCCTACTTACCACCCTCCAAAACCGCTCGTCACCTTTTACACGTTTCCTTTCACACTTTAACCTCCACCATCGATCTAACCTGCAAGATCTGACAACTGTTGCTGCCCCTGATACCATCACCGCACGTTTTCTCTTGACCGCGATCTCCACCATCCATCTGCTGATTTCCCGCGTAATATAATCCAAGTCGTCCACCTTGTTAGACCACCATGTCCACCCATTTGCCTATGTACCCTCCTACTATCTAATCTCGACTGTTCATCTACCCTTCACTTGCCTGATCCAATGGTCCTCATGCTCTTTTGATCCCCCACGTCCTCCTTTCGCCATTATGGCCTCCGACCATTCTCTCGCTTAGAAACAGGCATAGCCTAGTTTCATTTTTGACCCCTTAGTCTAAGTTTTGTTGCTTTACTCCTACAAATTAGATAGTTAACATTAGATTAGTGTTGCTTAGCAATTCTTCTTAGTCTAGCTATTTTCATGCTTAATTAGGTCATGGTGATTTAGGGTTGCATGTTGTTTCCTTCATTTCTGCAGTAGAATAGCTCTCCCCTAGACTAGGGTTACTCTCCTTCCATCAAAATTAAGCTTCTTCTGAACCTATAGAAGTCTGGCTTGGAACCCTTGGCGTTTCTTGCTGGATGAGTAGTGACAATAGGCAGTGCCTTCACCTCTACTTGTGTATATATCACAGTCACCTCCAAGTTTGTACGAACCCCGAGAAGTAAAGCTGGTAGCCCTGGGAGTTGTAGCATTCTTGCTGCAATACCTAGGCTCATCACTTTTTGGCGCCGTTGCCAAGGAGGTGTTAGAGTAGTAGTGATTACTGTTCTTTTCTTCTATTTTCTAGTTTCCAACTTTCGTCCATTTAGTTTATTTCTACAAAAGTAATCTAGTTTCTTTCTTTTAGTTTGTCGTTTATCTGCTTTCCTTTCTATTCTGCAAGTTAATCTATTTTCCTTTCCTGCAAATGGAATTTTGAATTCAGTATGTAGTTCTCTTTCTGTCAGCAGTCTTTTATTTAGCAGTTTCAATTCAGCAAGTAGTTTCCCTTTGTTAGTAGTTCTCATTCAATTCAAAAATTTCATTCAACAAGTAGTTTCCATTATGTTAGTTGTTTTTCACTTAATCAACAATTTCCTTTTTGCAATTACTCTCCAGCTTTCAAGAAAAATCTCACAAAAACCCAAAAACATTTCCTTTCATGCCTTGTAGGATTAGGGATACTTGAGGAAAATTCTTGCCAAACACCCCCACCTCATCCAATAGTCAACCTCCTTTCACCTTCACTGACGATGAATTGGAAGCCCCTTTGGTTGAGAAAACTAACATTTTTGAAGAACCTATAGGGGAAGAAGAAGAGGAAGAACCCATTCCTACTGAACCAATGGCTGAACACTTAAATGACATAGGAGATAGAGGGAGAATTGTGAGTGCCTTCCCCATTAGGGAAACCAATGGGGACACTAAAATGAAGAACATAAGCTCCTCTTCTCTACCTCATTTCCATGGCTTGACCACATAGGACCCTAACACTTTCCTATTTGAGTTTGTTGTTGTCTTCCAAACCTATGACTACATAGATGATGAGCAGAAGTTGAAATTGTTTCCATCTACCCTCAAGGATGCAACATTGCGTTGGTTCATGGGTTTACCTGGAGATAGCATAACAACTTGGGCTCAGATGCAACAGGCCTTTAACAACGAATATAGGGATTATTGTAGGTTAAAGGACACTAAAGATGAAATTTTTAGGATGACCATAGGCCCTGATGAATCCCTAGAAGACTATGAAGAAAGATTCCAACTCAGTTACAAAAGGGCCAGGTACACACTTGACCCTGAGTCTCTGAAGTTGGTCTTGCTTAGAGGAGTGAGGGAGGATATCCTAGACACTTTACATATGTTATTGGGAGGAGATATCTACCAACTACCCTATGAGGACATCAAGACTGTCTTTAGAAATCATTCTAGGGCAGCCAGAAACAAGGGTAGAAGTAGTCAACCTATGGCCAGTACATCATCCTCCAACTCATCCATCAAGGGTGGAATTGGAAATATGCTGGAGGACTTCAAAAGTGAGATGCTGAAAACCCTTGCCTTACAATTGGATACCATGAATATCATAAGAAATCAAGAGGAAGCAGAGAGAGCCTTGGCCATCTTTTGTCCTAAGTGCACCAGAAGGCATCCTAGGAATGAATGCCCATTAAACTGCATTGAGATTTGCTCAGTGTGTGAAGAAAACCACTCCACAGACAAGTGCCCTTCCTTGCCTGGACTCAAAGCTATATATCAAGGATCTGAAGGGGTCGAGCAGCTTTGCTACATTAACCAAAGGAGACCTCTTGGGTGTAGACCATACCAGCAGGGTATGCAAGGATCATCCCATGCATATTACAAACCCAACCCAACCATAGCTACACCTTCTTAGGAACCCCTTGCCAATCCTTCCTGGTCTACACCCCCACCTTGGTCCTATGCATCTCAATATCATTCCCAGCCACCTAGCTAGTCATTTCAACCTTACAATCAGCCACAACATCAATGGAATCCCCCACCCCAGGGGTGGAGGCCCCAATTCAACAATGTTCCAGCTCTATTGCCTCCATCACCTGACCAACCACAACTCCTGCACTCTGCTCCACCTAGGCAACCCCAGATGCCTGCCCAACCAAATCCAAACCCAAACAATAGGCAGACCCAACAACCATATGGTGGAGAGACATCATACCCAGCTTATGCTGTTGAAATTCAAGAGATCAACCTGAGATCTGGGAGAATTCTCCCAGATAACCAACCTCCCTCCCCATAAAAGGAGGTTGAGGAAAAAAGAGAGGAAAGCGACCTTAAAGCAGATCCATCATTTTCTGAAAGATTATCCCAACCACACCAGCCTACCCCAGAAGAAATTGAACTTCTGGGAGAATTGGAAAACCTATGTGTGAAGATTCCCCTTCTCCAAGCAATCAAAGATGTGCCTATTTACAATAAACTAATTAGCGAGAAGTGCTTTAAGCATCCAGGAAGAAGAAAAAGGGATGCCCCTACCATTAATGTCATTGGGAAGTTATCTGTCTTAATGTTGGGGTAGGCAATATGTCCAAAATACTTAGACACTAGAAGCCCAGTAGTTGATGTCCACATCAATGGCACCATTGTCCCTCACACTTTGATTGATCTTGGGGCTGCCATTAATGTGATGACCAAGGACACCATGCTCAAGCTTAACCTCCAAGGGTCATTAAGGAAGACCATAATAGTGCTACAACTTGAAGACTGTTCCACAGTCACCCCTATGGGAATTGTGGAGGATGTGATGGTCTCCATTGATTCCTGGGAGTACCCAACAAATTTCCTAGTTCTCCGGCCTAAGGCTAAGCTAACTGGTTACCCTCTCATCCTTGGGAGGCCATGGTTGGCCACAACCGATGCCTACATTAGCTACAGAGCTAGGAATATGAGCATCAAGAATGGGCATATGTCCAAACAATTAGCCCTATACCCTCCTACTCAACCCTCCCTAGAACATGGCTTACCTTTATGGTTGGAGGAGGAGGAAGAAGATGAGCTTTATTCTACAGAAATTTATACGCTGAAAGCCATTATAGGAGGAGGACAACAAGATAAGGAGGATTTAATTGAACAACTGCTCAAAAATCCAACTCCTAGTCCATTATCACTAGCAGAAGAAGTCAAGGAAATACTGAATAGTCATCAAGGTGACTTATTCTTGGCCGATTCCAACCCAATCTGAGTAAAAACCATAGAATTTGCACCAGAGAAAACCTTGAAGATTAACCCATATCTCTCTACTTCAGAGGAGGAATAATTATGCAACTTGTTGAAAGAGAACCTAGAAGCCTTTGATTGGAACTACAAGGAAATGAAGGGAGTACACCCCTTGATGTATACTCATCACATATACATCAAGAAGGGTTGCAAGCCAGTCAGGAAACCACAAAGGAAAATGAATCTAGCCCTCAAAGACATAGTCAAAGGAGAACTGCAGAAACTGTTAGATGCAGGGTTCATTTACCCTATCTCTGATAGTGAGTGGGTCTCTCCTTTGGTGTTAGTGCCCAAGAAAAATGGGAAGTGGAGGATTTGTTTCGATTATAGGGAATTGAAAAGGGCTACAAAGAAGGATCACTTTCCCCTACCCTTCATTGACAAAGTGCTAGATGGCCTGGCAAGGAAGAAGTTCTTTTATTTCATAGATGGATTCAGTGGGTACAACCAAATCCAAATCTGCCCAGAAGACCAGGATAAGACCACTTTCACTTGTTCATGGGGTACTTTTTCCTATAGAGTCTTTCCTTTCGGCCTGTGCAATGCTCTTGCCACTTTCCAGAGAGTAGTCCTAAGTATTTTTGTTGAATTAGTTCATGACACTGTGGAGATCTACATGGATGATTTTACACCTTATGGCTATGATTTCCAAGAGGCCCTGACTAACTTAGGCAAAGTATTACACAAATGCATTGAGATGAACCTGTCCCTCAATCTAGAAAAATGTTAATTCTTAATGACTGAAGGGACTGTGCTAGGTCACTCAATATCTTAGCAAGGACTACAAGTGGACCCAAACAAAGTAAAAATATTTCAAAGGGTCCCTCCTCCACAAAATCAGAGAGATGTTAGGAGTTTCTTAGGGCTAGCTGGATATTACAGAAGATTCATAAAGGATTGCAGCAAGCTAGCCTCTCCTTTGTTTGGATTATTGGACAAAGATTCTGAATTTATATGGTCAAAGAGATGTCAAGAGGCCTTGGACATTTTAAAGGATAAGGTAACCACTGCACCAATCCTTAGAGGCCCAAACTGGGCCCTCCCTTTTCACATTCATGCTAATGCCTCACATAAAGCCATAGGAGCAGCCTTAGGACAGATAGAAGAGAAATTGCCTTATGCCATATACTTTATCAGTAAAAAAATTGTCGAAGGCCGAGCTAAACTATACTGTGACCGAAAAAGAACTCCTGGATATTGTGCATTCATTGAACAAGTTTAGGCATTACATTACAGGATATCATACATTTGTGCATATTGATCATGCTGCAATTAAATATATAATGAAAAAACTAGATGTAAATGCTAGAATCATCAAATGGTTACTTTTATTACAACAGTTTGATTTAACTATTATTGATAAGCCTGGTAAAGAAAATGTTGTTACTGACTTTCTATCTAGAATGAATCTGTCTGTAGGTGAAAAAGGAATGGTAAATGATCAGTTCCTAGATGAGCATTTGTTTTCTATTTCAGTGCTCTCCCCATGGTTTGCTGATATAGCAAACTATCCGGTGTTAGCACAGTTCCCACCAAACCTACCCTCTAGAGAGAAAAGCAAGATAATCAGGAAAAGTTCCCCATTCACTTGGGTTGGGGCAATCTGTTCAAACTTGGCCCAGATCAAATCTTAAGAAGAGGTGCGAGGGAAGAGGAGGTCTTTGAAATCCTTCTGAACTATCATGATGGGCCTTGTGGAGGTCACTTTGTAGCAAAAAGGACAACATTCAAGGTGTTGCAAGCAGACTATTATTGGCCTACTCTTCATCAAGGTGTGAAGATGTATGTTAGTCAGTGTGATCGGTGCTAGAGGATGGGAAAGCCTACTCCAAGGGATGAAATGGCCCTGCAGCCTCAAGTGACTTTCGAGCCAATTGATAAGTGGGGCATTGACTTCATTGGACCTATCAACCCTCCTTCAAAGAAAAAACAACACATCATTGTGTGAACTGATTATTTGACTAAGTGGGAAGAAACCAAAGAAATCAAGGCAGCAATGGAAAAAAAGGTGTTTGAGTTCCTAAGGGAGAACATATTCTACAAATTTGGGTACCCTAGAGAACTACTCACAGACCAAGGCAGCGAGTTCACCTCCAGCATGATTGAAGAACTGCTCAAGAATCACAAGATCAAACATAGGACCTCCACTCCTTATCATCCATAAGCTAATGGGCAAGTGGAGGTGACCAACAGAGCATTGGAGAACTTCCTGACCAAGGTAGTGAACAACCGTAGAAAGGACTGGGCTGAGAGACTAGTCGAGGCCACCTGGGCCTATAATACAACATGGAAGACCACCATTGGATTCACACCCTATGAGCTAGTCTATGGGAAAAAGGCTTTATTGTCCATTGAATTTGAATATAACACATTGAGGATGGTAGCCCAACTAGATTTAGATCTCAGTCATGCACAAAAAGAAAGGTTGTTCCATTTGAATGGCCTAGATGAATTCAGAATGTGGGACCTCCTCCATACAGAGATAATTCATCTCCAGAGAAAGATCTGACATGAAAAGCATATCAAGGAGAAGCTATTTCAAGAAGGAGACCGGGCCTTATTATATGATTTAAGGTACAAAGACTTCAAGGGAAAGCTAAGAACAAGATGGCTTGGACCATATGTGGTGGAAAAATGCCATGACAATGGTTTAGTGCAAATCAAGACTATAGATGAAGAAGCCATTCCATTGCTAGTTAATGGACACAGATTGAAATTATACAAGAGGCCTTCATCTAGACAAGATTTCATTGACAACATCAATAAGACAGTGATGATGGTGGAGCAAGTTTCGGCTCCTCCCTCATCAAGTCACTGAAAAAGAAAGAAAAAAATAGAATAAGGATTTAGGTGAAAACCTCCATGAGGCACCTGATTCCCATCTTTGGGTTGAAAACCTCCATCAGGCGGCCCAAGAATGAGAAAATAGGAAAGAAAAGGAAGATCCCTGGGTGAAAACCTTCCTTGAGGTGCCCAGGGTGGATACTTAAGGTGAAAACCTCTCTGAGGTAGCCTAGGTGTTTTTCAAAAATATAATAATAAAAAAGAAAAAAAAAAACATATTGTTGTTTGCAAGAGGATAAAGAAGACAATCAAGGAGCAAAGAGAAGATCCAAAGGGGACCCTGCCTCACATATGATTAATCTCCCCCACTCCTTACCATGCACCCCTCCATAGATTCCATTGTTTTTTCACTTCACTACTTCAATCCAGGAGAAGATTATGTTTTCCACAGCATCACCTCATCCATTACCATAATCCTTGCCTTCACACACACTCCTACTCCCTCTGTACATCAGACAATAGAAGAGGAAGAAAGATGACCATACAACTGTAGCAGTATCAGATCTGCAATCAAGAAACCATGAACAAACAATAGAGGAGGAAGAGGAATGACCATCAGCAGCACCTCTGATCTTTGACACTTGCAGCGTGGCATTAAGGCCATAGGTAAGTATCCTACATGCTCACTCATTTGCATCATTTGATCAAAATTTGTAAAGGTTAAGAGGTAGTTGGTTTGTGAGTAAAAGGTGGCTAGTCTCCTCTAAAAAAGGCTATGCCCTCCAAAATCTCAGGATCCCTATAACATGGACAGTATTCAATGACTTACCAAGCAGAGGATGACATCAAAACCTTCATCTATGATGTTATTCCTTATGTTAGTAAGGAGAAGATGGATACAGAAGAAACTAATACAGAGGGACATGATGAAGGAGAACACAAAGAAACATGATGTTGAAATAGAAGAGAAAGAAGGCATTGAAGAAGAAGAAAAAGAAAAGAGTAGCAAGAAACAAAAGAGCTAAGTGGTCTCAGGGGCAGAGAAGCAGCAGAACAATCAAAACCCATGGCCCTAATCAGCATATAATTGCAAGTAATCCTCATCTAGCACTTGATATCTTGCTGCCCAAGGGAAAGCAAGTGCACATTTTGAGGATATGTTTAGGTTGCCAAAGAAATGAATATACATGCCTGACCAAAACAGATAAAACATTTCCACATAGCTTGAATATCAAAGAATATCAGTGGGGAGAAGGAGAAGGGAAGGCAGACTGCTATAAACAAGAAGAAAAGACCACAACAAAAGAATGAGATGTCAGAGAGGCTACCAGAGCCACTAAGTTGCTCAGAGGATGAGCAACACTTTTAGTAGGGGGTGATTATGAGTATCAATTGCATAATTATGTGGGCCTTAATTGGCCGTAATTCACCTTCTAGCTTAGTCAAACCAACTATTCTCACAACATATTGCATACTTTTGATTATATTTTGCTTATGAGATGAGTTAGAGTTGGATATCTTGCTTTGTGGTCTAATGTGCATATAATGCATGGATAAAAGGTAAAAGAAAGGAACTATGGTAGAAGACCTTGGTAAAAACTCAAATGGGACAAGGGAGAGGAATTACAAGAGGTAAATCCTCCTCATTTACTGCCCATCCATTCAAATATCCCTCCAACAACGAAAAGTACAAACAACCAAATCTAAAGTACTAAAAGACAGCCAAGCAAGTGGAGGTACAAGTAGCCTCCCTACTAGAAGGCAACCAAGCTAGTAAAAGTGAAAGGACAAGCTACCATTAAGTTGGGAGCTGCGCCTCCCTAATTTTGAGGGAAGTCATTGAGACTTTAGATGTATAAAAAGAGAGGCTTAGGACCTCAGTTTTTTTAGGCAGTTAACCAAAATTCAGTTAGTTAGTTAGCTAATATTCAGACTTTTTGTCTAGTTGCAGACTTGTAACAGTTCTGATGTAATACAGTTTTTGTCTCATAATGGAGATGAGTTTTGATTTGAGCCAACATTGAGTTAGATTAGAGGGCTGAAGCTCTTGGGTTAGGGCCCAACCCTAGTAGCCAAAGCTCCTCTTTCTTGTATTGTTAAGTAGCTTAGCTTCCTTCTTTTTGTCCATTTGTTTAATCATATGCATTCCCATTACAGCAGCAGTACAAATTCATGATTTCTATTCATTTGTTTAATAATTTCATTTCCCTTACACCAGTAGCATAGATGCATGTTTGATTACTAATTTGGTTAAGTAGATGCATGTTCATTCTAGTGGTTCAACATAGATTCATGGCTTTCCTGTTCATTCACTGAAGTGGTTTCCTGTTTCCTATTCATTTGCTTGAATAAGTTGCAGTCCATTACAACAGGGTAGAACAGAGTAGTTGTGTTTCAGTTTGTTCCATTCATACTTTCATCAAATTAATAGGCTGGCAAAGAAAAATATCCACAAGGTTCCTCACAGGTGACTCAGCCTCACCTCCTCCATCTGGGACTATGATGTGAGGAAGAAACCCTGCTGCAACCCCAAAAACACAAGGTTTTGCTTTTCACGAAGGGTTTAGTGTTTATTTCAGTTACGCGGTTCATCATATCGTTGCTTGGTTTGTTTCATGATCATGCACTCTCTTTCTATCCTTTAGACCTCACCCTCTTTCACATACCTCACATCTCTGTGTTTCTCCTTCAGCACGAAACACCTGCACAGGGGCTGTTGAATTCATGTTCAAACGATTTTAACAGTAAAATTCCTTCCACAAGCCAAATCGTCCAATCACTGTTGAATCCCTTTTTGTGTTTGACTTTTAACTTTTTAAATCCCCACCATCGATCTTCTTTCCCAGATTTGACAATTGTCACATGCTCACCAACCCGCTCGATCAATCTCCACCATAGATCTGCCTTGACAGATCCGACAGCCCTCGTGCCATATAGCATGGATTTCTTTCCAACCATTATTGGGCTGAGGGCATGTGATATGGGTGGTTTCCCTATACTAGGTATTGACCGGGGAGGCTAGTCATGCAAAATTCCACAAAACCATTTATGGATTTAAGGGCGCACGAGATCTCACTTACTGCTCTCCAAACCTGCTTGTCACTTTTTGCACATTTCTTTTTGTGCTTTAACCTCCATTGTTGATCTGCCTTGCCAGATTTGATGGCTGTCACTTCCCCCAATACCATTACCGCATGTTTTCTCTTGACTGTGATCTCCACCGTCCATCTGCTGACTGCCTGTGTGATATAATCCTAGCCGTCCACCCTATTAGACCACCGCGTCTGCCCATTTTCCTACGTACCTTCCTACTGTCTGATCTCGACTATTCATCTACCCTTCACCTGCTTGATCCAATGGTCCTCATGCTCTTTTGCTCCCCCACGTCCTCCTTTCGCCATTCTGGCCTCCGACCATTCTCTCGCTTAGACACAAGCTTAGCTTAGTTTCATTTTTGACCCCTTAGTTTAAGTTTTGCTACTTTACTTCTGCAAATTAGATAGATAACATTAGATTAGTGTTTTTTAGCAATTTTTCTTAGTCTAGTTGTTTTCATGATAAATTAGGTCATGGTGATTTAGGGTTACATGTTGTTTCCATCATTTCTGCAGTAGAATAACTCTCCCTTAGACTAGGGTTGCTCTCCTTCCATCAAAATTAAGCTTCTTCTAACCCTATAGAAGTCTGGCTTGGAACCCGTGGGGTTTCTTTCTAGATGAGTAGTGACAATAGGTAGTGCCTTCACCTCTACTTGTGTATATAGCATAGTCGCCTCCAAGTTTGTACGAATCCCGGGTTGATAAGTAAAGCTGATAGACCTAGGAGTTGCAACATTCTTGCTGCAATACCTAGGCTCATCACATGCCTCAACTGATTTCATGTAATCATGGTGCTAGCATCCTTTTAAAATTCTTGTTATGACCATGATGCTTGTGCAATTGGTCACCAGTTATAGGAAGACAATCTTTCATATCTAGCTCACAGTGAACTTGGTTCGATTGTTCAAAGCATTCACAAGATTATTCAAATGGATTTGTTAGCCCTGCTATGCAGCACTGAATTTCTAAAGGTCAAAGAGAAGCTTGGTCTATTTGGTGGTGTCCTCAAAGAGGCCCCACATGGGTCATTTTCCCCTTCTCCTTCCCCCCCGGCTTACTCTCCACCACTTCCATTAACCCATTTACCTTCTAAACCCGACAAAGCAACCGTTTTTTGCCTTAACCACAAAGCACTCATAAAACCTTACCATATGTCTTTGCGCATTCATAACCCGTCATGCCACATCCCCGCCATTGATCACCCCCGGCCGATCCAACGACTCACATTGCACTCGATAAAGGTGACCCACTCTACCATTCTCCACCGTCAGATCATCTCCACCAGATCTGACGGCCTTCGCACATATCGTGAGAGCAACCAGATCTAGCGATAGCATGTGATGAGAGTGGTTTTTCTCTCTCATCCATTGCTACGTGTCGATCATTGAGTGGAATCGCTCGGCCCCGGGCATTTATCACATAGTGCCCAAAAGCGGTGAGATGAAAACCATTACCACCTAAGTTAACCACCCCCACTCGTAGCGCCCACGCAACTCCATCACATGATGACCATCCGATTTGTCCACTGAAGATCCAAAGACCCTAACACACCCCACTCCCACCTCGGCTGATAGCCTCTGTCGAGCCATCTCCGCCATTCATTTCCCCGATCTAACGATCATCTCTCTCTCTCATCCCAACTATCCACTTACCCATGCATCCCACGTCCTATGACCATTTGGTTGCCCAAAGAAGGAGATGACCAGCTCTGCCAGGATTGATTATAGTAAGATCCCCAACAACCACATTAAATAGAAAATATGGCCAAAGGGAGAAAAGGACGTAGCACGGTTCTGAAACATAATTTATCAGTCATGGACTTCACTGCTACGAGCATTCCAACTGCCTAAAGGACAACACAACAGTTGTGCAGATCAGATTTACATAGTAAAGCAAGCAACCTCGTTCAAAGACTCCATCAGACAACAAAATGCAGTTGGTGGTCAATTAAGACCCCTCCATACCTAAACGGCCAGGTGCCATTGTAATGTAAATTTATAAATACCCAGAAGAAAGATGTAATCAAGGTTGGCATTTGATGTAAGGTTCAACTTCTGGAGACTATAGACATTTTTTCATTTGCAGTGTCTCATCTTCATTTTTAGCAATTACAAGCTTCTTTTGTTGTTAACTACTCATTGTCCATTTTCCTCTGTTCTAAGCTTGTACCTGATATGCTGTGTTCTTGATCTCTTGATGTTTAACACTAGATAATTGTCATTTTATTTCTATGTTAGAATCTTGAATGCATCACTGAATAGGTTGCTCAGGTTTCTTTCTATCTAATGCAGGAGAGTTGTCATCCTGTCTTTGCATTAATAGACTAGATTTGCAGGTTTATGTACTAGTTGTAGCCAACCATCACATGGTCTTGTGTATCTGCTGGTGTGTTTAGTATTCTCCATATTCACCTAATATCTAAATTGTGAGCATTGGTGGTCTAAAGCCTTGTAGTCTGAGGGTGTTCATGCATGTCTAGAGTGAAACAGAGTAGAAGTGGTTATCTGGCTTGAACCAAACCATTATTCCTTCCATTAAATCTTGAAACAATAGTTGAATTTATATGTTACTAGGCATCTCCGAGCTACAATCTAGGAGAGTTTCCTGGAATCCTAACATAATTGGCATCGTTGTCGGGGAGAGGAGATTGAAGCTTAGCTTCCCTGGGAGAATGATACAGATCCATCTTTGATGATAGACAAAGTCTAGACACATTTTTGGTTGTAATCATCTATCTGGCGACTCTACTGGAGGCCAAACCTCTTGGGAACTCCATATCACAGTTCTGGCTCAGTTTGTGAGGCATACTCGGAGAAATCCTCAAAAATCACCAACTGACCCAGTACTAGACCATGAGAAGATTATCAAGCAAAGAAAGACATCACAAAAAGGAGCATCAGGATCAGGTAAGCCTAAACAATATTATGTATCTCTTCCAGAAAGGCTTGTAACATAGCATCTACATGTTGAAAATATAGCCTCTAGTACTAGTAATGAAGAAATATTTTCAGAGAATCATAAAGCTCCCATTTCTTTAGGACCTCCTTTGGATCTCATCCCAAAGGAAACCTCCCCTCCTCTCCATCATATTCCTTTAGACCTGTCAGTCATTTCTCAACTCGCTACCTTTCAAACTGCTAGCACTCTTCAATAAACCACAGTAATGGCAGGCCCACAAGCACCCACCAAAATGGAAAGAATCATAGCTGCTAGGTATGGACCCTTGGTCCTGCCTATTCCTTTGAATGCCATGCCTGCAGGAGAGTATTAGAAATACATGCCTAAGTTCACTAGTATAGAGGGAGTAACAGCTGAAGAACACCTTGAGTCTTTTTATAGCTATGCTGATAACCTAGATATGAGTGAAGATGATGTGTGGATGAGAGTATTTGTCCAAAGCCTTGATGGAGAGGCTAGAAAGTGGTTCAGAGAACTAACCCCTAGGTTTATAGCAGACATTGAAGCATTAGATGATGTGTTTTTAAAGCATTGGGGAGATAAGAAAGACCTGCTATACTACCATATTGAGTTTGGCAACCTGAAAAGGGAAAATAGGGAGTCATTGTCTGATTTTAATAAAAGATTCAATTGTATGTATAGCAAGATACCAGCTGAAGTGAAGCCTACCCCCAACTTTTCCAAACTCACCTATGCCAATGCCTTTGATTCTGATTTCTGGCTACTATTAAGAGAGAGAAGATGCGCTTCTCTAGCTGAAATGCAAGATACAACCTTGGAGGTGGAATCCAATATCATGGCTGTGGTGAAACTCAAAGGACATGCGGATAGAAGGAGGCAGAGAGGTGAGTCTTCCTCTTCTTCTTCATCTTTAGAACCCAAAATAGACCAAATGACTAAAATGATAGAGTCACTGGCTGCTTAAATCTCCATGCTGAAGGTTGAGTAGAGTTCTGGGAAAGCAAGGCTTCCTAATACATTTGCTCCTAGAAATCCAAATCCACATAGAAGAGCAAATGAACAATTGCATCTCATTTAGAGGGGAAAGGAGGCCAACGAAGAACAAAGGGCTAAGAGTCCTTTCCAGAACATAGTCATGGAGGAGGAGCAGTTTGATGAAGAGGATGAGATTCACTGCATGGAAGACAAGGGAAGTGTTTCCTTTTTGACATTAGTTGTCTACGAGGAGTCATTACTCAGGGACCAGACCAGTCAAGAGTGGCAGAGTGAAGCTGTTCTGCAAATTGAAGACTAGCAGAGATATAACTTGACATCAAGAGTGAGTAATGACAAAGAGATTCCTGCCCAAAGGACTGCAGTCCCCTCAAAGCAGTAGATTAGCAAGCAAAAGTGACCAGTAGCTGATCCCATAATCCTCAAAATGCCAACTCAAGAGGTAAGAGGCCCTGACAAGTCCACTTCCCCTTTCAGTTTTGAATCAGAAGTCTTGAAGTTAAAAATATTTGTGCCTCTAATAAAACTTTTAAAGAGTGAGGTCTTTAAGAAGCCCATCCTTGATGCCCTTGAGTTGAAAACCACACAAGCCTCCAATGACTATGTGAATTTACAAGATGACAAACCTGTAGTTGTGCTTAGCCCAATGACTGAACCCTCTGATAATAGCTCCCCGTCATTTTATGTCTCCTTGACCATTCATGACAAAATCCTCCACAACTGTCTGCTAGACATAGGTGCTAGCCATAATCTGATGCCCAAAGCTGTCATGGAAGAGTTAGGCCTTGATATTACCAAACCTTATCATGACTTGTTCTCCTTTGATTCGAGGAAGGTGAAATGTCTGGGGTTAATCAAAGACTTAGCCATCATCCTAACTCAGCTGCCCATGAAAAGCATGATGATGGATATTGTGGTAGTGGATGTTCCCCCTAAGTATGGTATGCTACTTTCCAAAGGGTGGATTAAGAGGTTGGGTGGGACATTGCAAAATGACTTGTCTTATGCCACCGCACTAGTTTTTGGAGGAGAAAGCATAAGACTATACAGGGAAGCCCAGCTGGCCTATATCATCAATGATGAGAAGAATCCCACTAATCATCCCATTTACACTGTGGACACTGATTTTGGAGCATGTATTATCCAAACTGAAGAATCTAAGAGGGCCTCGGTGCAGCTCAAGAAACCACTATGCCAGGCCATAGAAGAGGAAGGGACACATGCATGGGATATGTTCTTCGATGGAGCCTATTCAAAGGAAACTGCGAGAGCAGGAGTGGTGCTAGTGTCTCCAAAACAAGAAAGCACACATTTGTCTTTTAAGCTGACTTTTTCAGGTCACCAACAATACAACAGAGTACAAGGCTCTGATATTGGGATTAAATGTTGCCAAAGACATGGGAATTAGAGACATCAAGGTGTTTGGAGATGCTGATCTCATCATTCAACAAGTGAACGAAAATTTCCAAGCAAGGCACCCAAGGCTGAAACTGTACAGAGATGAGGTATGGAGACTCAAAGACTCTTTTGATAGCTTTTGTATCTCATATATTCCTAGAGTAAAAAATCAGCTTGTTGATTCCCTTGCTATGTCTGCTAGCATGTTCATCCCTCCCATGCCCCCTAGATTGGCTTATGAAGTGCAGATAAAATATAGACCATCCTTGCCTGATAATGTCCAGCACTGGAAATTCTTTGAGAATGATGATGAAGTAAATAGGTTTCTGCAAGTCATTGATGAATTCTCTTAAATGAAAATTGATCAAGAGAATGCAACCTTGGAGGAATGTCCCCAGCCCCAGCTAAGGAACACAATTGGCCAAGACAGTATTGTACAGTTGCCTAGCAATCATATACCTAAAGGGCTAGTGCCTCTGGAGAAGTTGTTTGACCATAATGATGTGCCTCATAAGATTGCCCAAAAATAAAATCAGTCTCCAATCAATAGGCATAATATAGGGAGTCCAGATCATCCAAAGTATATAAATCTATCCACCCATTTGTCTGTTGCCCAAACTTTTGAGTACTGCACCTTAATGAAGCAATTTGTTGTTGTCTTTGCCTGGGAATATAGTGACCTTAAAACTTATGACAAAAATATCATCCAGCATAAGATCCCATTGGAGAAGGATACCATTCCTTTCAAGCAGAAGCTGAGATCCATAAATCCTTTGCTCCTCCCTCTGATTGAAAAACAAATCAAGAAGTTGTTGGCTGCTAAAATCATAGTTCCTCTGAGATATTCAAAATGGGTTGCCAACTTGGTAGTGGTCAGGAAGAAAAGTGGAGAAATCAAGTTGTGTGTTGATTTCAGGAACCTGAACAAATTCTCTAAGAAAGACAACTATCCCCTACCCAAGATGGAGCATTTGCTCCAGAAAGTCTCAGGAGTTAAAGTTATGTTGTTCCTGGATGGATTTTCAGGGTATAACCAAGTTGTTGTACATCCATATGACCAAGAAAAGACTGCTTTCACCACTCCTTGAGGCACTTTTATGTGCTCCAAGATGCTCTTTGGGCTAATGAATGCTGGGGCTACCTTTCAGAGAGCCATGGATTTAGCATTTATAGGAGAGAAGGATAAATTTTTCCTTGTCTACCTGAATGATATAACAGCATACTCTAGCAGCCATCAAGATCATTTGCAGCATTTGAAGAAAGTGTTTCTGAAGGGTAGAAGGTTTTGGATATCATTGAATCCTAAGAAGTCACGATTTGCTTTAGAAGAGGGCAAGCTTCTAGGACACATTGTTTCTGCTGCAGGTGTCAATATTGACCCAGAGAGAGTGAAAGTGATACAAACCTTGTTTGTCCGAAGATCAAAAAAGGACATCCAATCCTTTCTAGGAAAAATAAATTTTGTAAGGAGGTTTATTCCTAATTTTGTAGAATTGGTAAAACACATCACCTATATGCTGAAAAAGGGATCAGAGATCAAATGGACTGATGCAATAAGAAGATCTTTTGAAGCCATTAAAAGAGCTATTATGGAAGCCCCCACTTTGATCAACCCAAATTATAGCAAGGAGTTCCATATCTTCTCCTTTGCTTCCAGTGACACCCTTGCAACAGTCTTATTGTAGAAAGATGATGGGGATTCAGAGCATCCAGTGGCATTTTTCAGCAAAACCTTAAGGGATGCTGAACTAAGGTATGATATTATCGAAAAATGGGCTTATGCTCTTATCAAATATTTAAAAGCTTTCTAAATCTACATTCTGCACTCCAAGGTAATTGCATATGTGCCCTCTGCTTCAGTAAAGGATGCCCTGATGCAGCCAGATGTTGATGGAAGAAGGGCTAAATGGATTGCAAAGCTTATTGAATTCAACGTAGAACTGAAGTCCACCAAGCTTATTAAGGGTCAGGGCCTTGCCAAGCTGATGGCTGAAGAAAATTGCAGGATTCTGGACATGAATTGGATAAGCACAAACTTAGATGATAGACAGACAGGGGGAGAAATAATTGAACAAGGACATAACCAGTCTTTGGTCGAAAATCTGGCCTCTTGTGAATGGTATGATAAAATAGCTCACTTTCTATTGAAACTAGAAGTCCCTCCAGGTCTTAGCTCGAACCAAGCCAAGACTATTAAGCTCAGAGCAACCAAGTTCTGTATTCATGAAAACTTGCTTTATTGGAGGGACCCATCAGGAATCCTCTTAAGATGTCTGGACAAAGAACAATCTATGGAGGTCATGCATCAGTTTCATTCCAGCATCTGTGGAGGACATCACTACTGGAATACCACAGCCCACAAGATCCTCAGGGCTGGGTATTATTGGCCCACTCTGTTTTCTAATGTCTTTTCATTTGTAAAATCTTGTGACAGGTGCCAGAGGTTTGAAGGAAAATGACAGTTGAAATCCTTACCCTTGAAGCCAATACATGCCAGTGGCCCTTTCCAGCAGTGGGCCTTGGATTTCATAGGGGAAATTAATCCACATTCTAGTGGCTAGCACAGATGGATCTTAGTAGCCACTGACTACTTCACTAAATGGATTGAGGCCATCCCTACTAGGAAAGCTGATCACCATGTTGTCATGACGTTCTTGACAAAAAACATTTTCACCAGGTTTGAATGTCCACACAAATTAGTTATAGACAATGCAACAACCTTCAGGGCAAAAGAGTTGGTGGACATGTGTGACTCAATGGGCATTAAGCTAGTGCATTCCACCTCATATTACCCTCAAGGAAATGGTCTGGTAGAATCATCCAATAAGAGCCTAATAAAGATAATCAAAAAGTTGCTGGAAGACAACAAAAGGAACTGGGATTCCAAACTAAAGTTTGCATTGTGGGCTAACAGGGTGACCACCAAGAAATCCATAGGGAATTCTCCGTTCAAGCTGGTATATGACACTGAGGTTGTATTCCCAATCTAGTTGAACCTCCCTATGGCCAAGTTCATGCAAGAAGAGCAGAATGAGGAAAATGACATGGAAAAGAGGATTAGTGACTTGGCTAAAATGCATCAAACCAGAGATCAATTGATTGAGAAGTCTGCAACACATCAAAAGAGAATCAAGGAAGCCTTTGACAAAAAGGCAAAGATGGACAATCTTCAAATTGGAGACTTAGTTCTTAAATGGGATGCGTTGAAAGAAAAGAAAGGCAATCATGGAAAATTTGATGCTTTGTGGACAGGACCTTTTGTCATTGCTCAGGTCCAAGGGAACAACACTTTCATGCTGCAAAGTGTGGAAGGAGAACCAGTTTTTGATGGCCCAGTTAATGGGAAGTTTTTGAAGGTTTATGTTGTTTAAGGCCTTTAGGCCCCAACATTGTAAATATGTTCTTTTACAGTTTTTAAGTGTAGGCTTAGTTAGAATCCATGCCCAATGGAATACTAGGAAATCTTGCTGATCTTGTTGAAGGTAGTGGTCTACGGTTCTTGAAACTTCACAGGGAGGATTTCATCCCCAGAAGGAGCCAGTGTTAGCCCTGCTATGCAGCGCTGACTTTCTAAAGGTCAAATAGAAACATGGTCTGTTTGGTGGTGTCCTCAAAGAGGCCCCACATGGGTCATTTTCCCCTTCTCCTCCCCCCCGCTTACTCTCCACCACTTCCATTTCCCCATTTACCTTCTAAACCCAACAAAGCAACCATTTTTGGCCTTAACCACAAATCACCCATAAAACCTTACCATATGCCTTCGCGTGTTTGTGACCTGTCACGCCGCATCCCCACCGTTGATCACCCCCCGCCGATCCAACGGCTCGGATCGCACCCGATAAAGGCGACCTGCTCTACCATTCTCTACCGTCAAATCATCTCCACCAAATCTGACGGCCTTCGCACATATCGTGAGAGCAACCAGATCGAGCGATAGCGTGTGATGAGAGCGGTTTTTCTCTCTCATCCGCTGCTATGTGTCGATCATTGAGTGGAATCGATCGGCCCCGGGTATTTGCCACTTAGTGCCCGAAAGCGGTGCGATGAAAACCATTACCACCTAAGTTAACCACCCCCACCCGGTAGCGCCCGCGCAACTCCATCACAAGATGACCGTCCAATCTGTCCATTGAAGATCCAATGGCCCTAAGACACCCCGCTCCCACCTCGGCCAATAGCCTCTGCCGAGCCATCTCCGCCATTCATTTCCCGATCTAATGGTCATCTCTCTCTCTCATCCCAACTGTCCACTTAGCCATGCATCCCACATCCTATGACCATTCGGTTGCCTGAAGAAGGAGATGACCAACTCTGCCAAGATCAGTTATAGTAAGATCCCCAACAACCACATTAAACAGAAAATATGGCCAAAGGGAGGAAAGGACGTAGCACAGTTCTAAAACATAATTTATCAATCATGGACTTCACTGGTGTGAGCATTCCAACCGCCTAAAGGATAGCACAGCATTTGTGCATATCAGATTTACATAGTAAAGCAAGCAACCTCGTTTAGAGACTCCATCAGATAACTAAATGCAATTCGTGGTCAATTAAGACCCCTCCATACCTAAATGAGCAGGTGCCATTGTAATGTATATTTATAAATACCCAAAAGAAAGATGTAATCAAGGTTGACATTTGATGTAAGGTTCAACTTCTAAAGACTATAGACATTTCATCACTTGCAATGTCTCATCTTCATTTTCAGCAAATACAAGCTTCTTTTGTTGTTAACTGTTCACTGTCCATTTTCCTTTGTTCTAAGCTTGTACCTGATATGCTGCGTTCTTGATCTCTTGATGTTTAGCACTAGATAACTGTCATCTTATCTCTGTGTTAGAATCGTGAATGCATCACTGAATAGGTTGCTCAGGTTTCTTTCTATCTAATGCAGGAGAGTTGTCATCTTGTCTTTGAATTAATAGACTAGATTTGCAGGTTTCTATACTAGTTGCAGCTAGCCATCACATGGTCTTGTGTATCTACTAGTGTGGTTAGTATTCTCCATATTCACCTAATATCTAAATTGTGAGCATTGGTGGTCTAAAGCCTTGTAGTCTGAGGGTGTTCATGCATGTATGGGGTGAAACAAAGTAGAAGTGGTTATCTGGCTTGAACCAAACCATTATTCCTTCCATTAAACCTTGCAACAATAATTGAATTTATATGTTACTAGGCATCTCCGAGCTACAACCTAGGTGAGTTTCCTGGAATCCTAACAGGGTTTTTCTGTGTTCATTTAAAAATGGGAATCCGATGTTTCAATCAGCCCATCTGACCAATTCTCTATCTCGGGTGATTGACATTCAACTTATCGTTTTCCCATTAGCACATCCAATGCAATTTGCTTCGTGCTCTCTAATATTCATTGTTTAACATCTCTCTCTACAAATTTTCGTCAATCAAGTGAGGCACTTCAGTCTTCGCTGATGGTTATGGAAGGTCCTCACTGTCTTGGCATGACTGTTGAGAATGATCAGATTCATCTTTCCATACAAGATTCCCATCATGATCCTGTCTCTCAAATTGAAAATTAGTCCTTTAAAAGATCACAAGGCTTTCAAGATTACCATCATGAATTTTACGATCCAATCAATGTATAGATGGAATAATCTTACTTGGCAAGCCCTGTCACAGGTAGCAAGTTTAATCCTTCCTCGCGCTTGCTAAGAAGCTCGGTGTAGATGAGGACAAACTCACAAGAGGCTTTCGAGGTTTTTTGAAAAGTGGTATCCATCAATGAGGTAAGTATGTGAATGGGGTGAAAATAGTGGTTATGACACATCTTTCTACCCATAGGAAAGACCCTCCTTCCCATGTGCAAGTTTTTCAAGTTTTTGTATTTTTTGTTGCACACCACTTTTTATCTATATTAATCATTCATATATTTTTGGATGCAGATCATGAATGACTACGGTAGCTTCACTATAAATTTCATTACATGTAACCCTAACCTTCTAGCTGTTAGTCTAGGGTAGGCTTAGTTGCAACTTAGTTTTCCATTCCTTGCACTCATCTTGCACTCATTCCCTATAGTCCTTCCTCGTTTTCTAATTTTCGTTTTACATCATGTTTGCTTTAGTCATTTTGTTCTCTTGGATTTTGATTTTGTTTCTTGGTTATGTGTCTTCTTTCCTTTTTCTTTGTTTTCTTCCTTGTTGAGTTTTCCTTTCGTTTCCATTTCACGACTAAGTGTTGTGCCTGAACCTATTGTGGCTTCCAAGTGCGTATGTGGCTGAAGTTCAAAGAATCTTGTGACACTTCAACATTTGGCCAGTCCTGTGTTCGTCTTCCTTGTAATTGGTTGTATCTTTTGGCCAGCGAAGTTCTGACAAAAAATACCATCCGTCCGTAAGGAGAGCTTTGCTCCAACCATGAACCTATCTCCAATCTGGTAACCTCATGCCTGTACTCGGTTTTCTTCTTTGGTGTTTTCAATCTTATCAAACTAGTACCAATGAAGGGGAAAAATATAAACGAGCAAACCTAAATTATACGTCTTTGTATGCTTCTCTGAAGGAACAACCTCTCCCGCTCTCAATAAGTCCGGATCCATCTTCCACCCCAAAAATAAATAAGTTCCTAGATGACTCTGTCGGGGTACTGTCCAGGCTTGCTAGTAGCGGAGAAACACCAGAGATGAAAAACTATACTCTGAAAATCTTAATCTCGTTGGTTAAAATACCCTTCCCAATTCGAAACATTGTGACCTGGCTTAATCTTATGTTGTGTTCAACTGAGAAGGTACAAAGGGGACCATGTATGCCCATAGGGTGAGTGGAGAAGCTAAAGTAATCTACACTATGAATCACTACTCCATGAAGGACCAAGGCCCTGCACTAAAATGAACCAAGACAGAGAAGCTGGTATTCAACCAGTCTCTGTACCCACGAAAATCATAGAGGAATTTGATTTCCATGTCTCTATTTTTCATAGACCCTCACTTGGTATTTATAGTGGTTTCGTCTCTATAATTAGCCAACTTGATCAAGTGAACCATTGTGTAAGCCGACATGACTTCTATTTAATTCATTTGTTGGCCGATGTGAAGAGGATCGTGCTTGTCATTATTGGAGGGTTGTTAGACACCATTTTACAGACCTGTATATATTACATATATGCTTAGGAAGAGCTCTTTACGTATGTATTTGACACTTTGACTTTCCTAGACCTATGAAATGAACAAGAAACTCGTTCTTATAATTTTACAAAAATAATATTTCTTTTTCTTGACAAGTACAAAGATCAAAATTACATTTGTAAATGCCAAACCTAGTTACACTTTCTTCAACAAATGGGTGGCTCGTCGAGTTGTACCTATCATTTTTCGATATCATGAGTCAGGATCTACTTCAGCTAGTGGAAGAATCTTGATTTACTTGTAAAATCTCAGGTGTCGTCAGTGCAATGTTCATTGCTTTAATTCCTAAGGAATCTAATTCTATTTGTTTCTCAGATTTTAGGACGAACTCTCTTTGTAACTCTATTTATAAGGTGATTTCTAAAATTATTGCTAATAGACTCAAAAATATTTTGTCCTCATTCATTTGTCTAGAGAAATTTGGCTTCCTTCCTGGCAGCAAGATCTAGGACGTCGTCTCCATAGGTTAAGAATGCATTCATTCAATCAAAGTGGGAAAACGAAAGGCTTTCTTAATGAAAATTGACATTCTGAGGGCATATGATAGAGTGGATCGAGATTTTCTACTTTTAGTTATGCACATAATTGGATTTCCACACCAACATGTAAAGTGGATCATGGCATGTGTATCCTTGGTCTCAATGGTGGTTTTAATTAATGGTCTTCCTACCGACATTATTTCCTTCAAGAGGATTGAGACAAGGTTGTGCTTTGCCTATGCTCCTTTTTATTCTTGTCACAGACTCCCTTTGTCATAGCATCTCTCCTGCTAAAACAATGGTGTCATCTCTAGATGCTCGATCACTCGTTCAACTATTACCCATCTTTTCTTTATAGATGGCATCCTTAGATTCGATGGGCTATCTATTTAGAATGGGAGGTTTTATTTCAGATTCTCTCCACTTTTTTTCGGGCCACAGGGCTTACAATTAACAAGGATAAATCAACCCTTATCTCTGAAGAGAAGGATGCAGTGGTATGTTAGTAGATAGCTGCTCTTTTTGGAATCAAATCCTCCTTGTTATCTACAATATTTTTGTATTTGGGTTGTCTACTTAAGCTCGATAATTACTGCATTACTGAATGGGAGTGGCTTCTCCATAAAATATTTTTTTTTTATCTTGTTGGGACCATAAATGGTTGTCTCTCAGTGGCAGGGTAATCTTGATAAAGGCGGTCCTTCAAGGAATATTAGCTTATTGGATTCATTTATTCCTACTGCCCGTAGCGATCACTCATAAAATTAATGCCATTCTTGCTAAATTCCTGTGGTCTGGAACGAGACAAGGAAATAAAATCCACCTCATTAAGCTAGCCTCCCTCTCTCAACCTATCAATTCAGGTGGTTGGAGTATAAGAGACATTTAAATATTTAGCTTGGCTCTCCTCTCTCGTAATCTTTGGAGGGTCTTCAATGTATCAGGCTTATGGAGAAGAATTCTGAAGGGTAAATACCTTTTTCATCAGATCTTGGAGGAATGGGTTGTTGATGGTGCACCCTCTAGGAGCATAAAATCAACAATTTGGATCAGCCTTATGAACGCTAAATGTTGGTTATGTGGTAGCCTGATTTGGCCAGTAGGTAATGGCTATAAAATAATGATTGGCTTGGATGCTATCAAGGGTATTGGTGGGGAGAACATCCCTTCTCCTCAAATGATCTTAGTGATGCATCGATTGGGTTACAGTCATTTGTCGATTTGAAAAATACAATTCCTTGGGCACGTGATGCTCTCTCTTGGCCTCATTCATGGGAATTGGTCCTTAGTATTGAATTTGAACCTAAGTGGGAGACATACATGCTCAAACTGGTTGAGGCTGGCATTCATTTTAGTGACAGATCCGATGCCCTGGTTTGGCGAGGACTGGAAGTTGGAGGCAACATTGCTGTGAAGGAATTTTATATATACATTGCATCTTCTTCCACTTCTAGACCCTTTGATTTTTGACCATTCCCATGCAGAAATAGGATGCGCCTTTAAAGATTAAGTGCTTCTCATGGATGACCCTTCACAACAAGATTTTGACTTGGGAGAATTTGATGAAAAGGGGATTTCAAGGCCCGAGATGGTGCCATCTCTGTCACTCCGCTCCAAAAGATGCTTTCCACCTTTTTATTGAATATTCTTTTGTGAAGGCCATTTGGGTTCACGTGGCAGATTTGTTAAATATCTGTTTGTCAGGGATTGGTCCTTCATTTTCAATTTCTTAATGTATTGGCCTTCTTGTCATAGGCCCTTTCGTGCTCTTCCCTTATATGTCTTTTGAGGGATTTGGAGATCCCATAATGCTTTCATCTTTGAGGACTAGGTTCCAAATTATCATTCCGTCAGCGTCAAGGTTGTGGGCTATTTGCTTGAGATTGACCCTTGGTTTGCCAAACCTTCTCGGCACTTAGTCCACCTCTAGGACTTGGGATCTTTTTCATAATAGGTTATTTTGATGGGGCTTCTGTTGATGGGGACTGTGGTTGTGGGGTAGTCATTAAAAATTCCCCCAACAAAACTTACCATTCCTTTTGGAATGGTGGAGTTGGTTAAAGTTGTCGGGCATAGGTGGTGGCATTGTGGGGGTTACTCCAAAGCGTTGTCTAGTTGGCTATTGACTCCTTGAAGGTGGTTCCTCTGTATTGTATTTTTGTGCTCTGTTCTTCTTTCTGCGACATTTATTTTCTCCATATCTACTGGGAGTAGAATATGAAAGCGGGTGTTCTGTCTAAAAGAGGGGTTTCCCTTTTGCCTCGCAGAATGTTTTTCGTATTTCTAATTAATGGATCCATCTCACGAGAGGGCTCTTTTGAGTTCTGGTTACTGGATTCCTGTTCCTCTGTTTTTTTCTCATGATTTTGGCTTTCTGTAAGGTGAATTTCCGAATGTTGTTGGCAGTGTAGCCACTTAGTATTTGATCTGTAATGTCTTTATTCTCAGAGGTGTTTTGTGTATGGTCTCTTTATCCTCAAATTTAGAATATATAACTTCTCTAGTTAATATAAAAAAGTTTTGTTTTGTTTTGTTTTGTTTTTGTTTTTTTTTTTTGCTAAAAAAAATATCTTGTCACCATGAATTTGGGGACAACTAGTACCTTATGCAGTGTTCAAGGAAATACTTTATGATAATTCCATTGCCTCAAGCGGTGTTCATTGAAATCACCCTTAATACCATCCAAATATAGATTGATCAAAACAATCTATACTATAAATAAATGAACCCAATAGTATATTAAAAACTATAACGTAAATATATAATCAACTTACAAAATTTACAAGATGTTGTACAAAATCTCCACGATTTACAAAGAGATGACCCTTGGAGGTCAGTGAAACCAATTTACAAAATATTCATGATTCACGTATGAGGTGAACCCTGATTTCCCTACCTTCACTGCTTGACATTTAAGATAACCATTATATTTAATTATATAGAGACATTTTAATTTTTAAAATGATGTAATTTATTTGATAAAAATTAAATAAAAAATATTTAATTATAATTAATAATCAATTACTATTTGTATTAAACAAATTAAAAAAAATTATATTAAACAAATTTAAAATTTATTTTACTTAAAACAATAATCAATTTTAATAAATAGAATTTATATATATTTTAAGAATTTTAAATAAATTTGGGAGAATTTACAAATTAATAAACTAAATAGATTTCGGAAAAATTACAAATTAATAAATTCAAAGATTATTTATAAAATAATTACTCTATATAAACAAGGGAAGACAAGAATAATGATATCTATTTGTCACTAATTTAAATTTAGAAAAAATTACAGTTTAATTATGCTATTACTAATAAACATGTTTATTTTGGAATAAGACTTTTAGAATTTTAATTTAACTATCAATAATTAATAAGTAGACAGTATAGACTAAAAGTAGTTGTTATTTTTGTTTTTTTATTTAATTTAAAAATAACATTCTAAAATTATTTTATTTTATATAAAATATTTTTCACTACAAAAGGAGTTATTTTTTATAGATCTAGGTATGGTTTTTTTTTGGGTATGTGGCCAGGTGAAGTCAAAATGGACATGGATACTTGTAGAGAAACTCCAGTAAACAAAGAAACAAGAAAACGAATTAACTTATTTGTCTAGGAATTCTAGTAAAGATTTTTGAAATTCTCAATTATAGCTGTCAAGTTTCAAAATTTTGAATGCCGTGGGTTCTTGATAGTGCTGAATCCATTTCTGCTATTAAAATTCCCTCAATAATTTTTTGAAAAAAGAAAAAGATTCGCAGTGAAATGGGTATACAACACAATATCTTTAACATCTGCTGCCTTCTGTATTTCATGACGGGGTCCTCGGCTGCAGTGTCGACTTCCGTGGTACTACTTTCTCCACGCATCTTGCTGTCCACGCCGGTTGATTGAGTGATATTGCTGGACAAAAGGCTGGTAAATAGGTCCTCGGCGTTGGTGGGTTTGCCTACGAGCTTGGCAGAGGTAGCCAAGGTACCCCAATCACTATACTCATTATTACAAACAGTACAGGTCTGGCTGTGGCCCAACTGTACACCACCTGCCACACTTGACCAAGAATTCCCCACGTTGTGAAAACACTTGCGTTGAATCGCAACGTTTAATATAACGTGGTGAGGACCGAGCAGGCATTTACTTCACCGAAAAACAAGAGCATCAAGCGTTTCCTTTACGTTCTCTTATTGCCTGCCCTATAATAGCAGTGCATCACATGCCATTTTAACATTTGTTTTGGAAAATACCTACGAAGAACCAATGAATGAAAGAAAAAGGCTTCTAACGTAGGGTAAATCATATAGTATAAGTATTGTAAAGCTACTCCATTTCCTTTTCTTAAATAATAATTTCACAAGATTATATCTATTTTTTTTCTACCTGCAATTTTTTTGTGAAATCTTTTGAGAAATGGGTCATAGATTTATATATTATTTCCTACTAACTAGGTCACAAAGTGGGTATTAGTTTTAAGACCAACAAAATGAGTCGTATTTAATTTCTTGTTTGAAGACACTTTTGTCGAATTTTGGGAAGATAAATTGTTGATGATAAAAGAGCAAAATTAATGAACATACAAAAATAAACATAGTAAATATATTTCTTGCCATTTGCAAGCTAATGGTCAAGTAAACTTATAAACAAAATCTTGGAAACAATCATCACTGAGATAGTCCAAATTCATCAAAAGGACTACTCACGTTGACTTTCATAAACTTTGTGGGCTTACAAGACAATATGGAAAAATGCTACCAATATCACACCTTATGAACTCCTTGCTATTGAATTTCAAATTCAAACTTTTAGAATTGTTGTTGAATGAGAAATGAACTTGAATGAAGCTCAAAAGCAAAGAATTGTGCAACTAAATGAGTTAGATGAAATTCAACAAAATGCTCTCCAACAAACTATTTTGGTTCAACGAGTCATGACAAGCTCATTAAGAAAAGACAGTTCAAAGTTGGTGATTGAGCTTTGCTATATGATTCCAAATTTAAATACTTCAATGGTAATTTCACCACTCATTGATTTGGCACTTACGACATCCAAGAAGTTTTTTTATGATGGCTATGTAAAGGTAAAAACATCTAATAAGGAAGGACTTTCATTTTCGGTCAATGTCATGGGTCAAAACTCTACAACATGACAAACAATCAAAATGATTTTATTTCCCTACTATTTTATCCAACTAAGATATAAGCTATGGGTGAAGAGATTAATAATTCTACCCCTTTCCCCTAAATTTATCTTTTCATACATATATAAAAGAAAAAGAAAAATAAGAGTCTAGTTGTGAAAATCCAAGCTACTAGCGCAATATAGATTTGAACTTTCATTTGAAAACCAAAAAATAGGATAATGAAAATTCCTAATAAAAAGACCTATTAAGTGATTCTTAAAATCATAAATATCTTGTAATCAATGATCAAAGTTGTCAATGGTTGCTTACTGTGGTCAAACATTGATCTAAAGAGGATATCTACAAAGATGAACATGTCTCTTTATTTCTTTTTCAAAAACTCAGTGGTTGTTGTATACAAATTTGTACAAAACATTATTTTCTATCTAAAAGGCTCAACATTATATATGAATTCTTTGGGAGAATAATTTCTACTCCAAATCATAAATAAAAGGGCACTCATTTGATCATCAATTCCAAACAAATACAAGTTTCATTATCTATTTAGAAGGAAACTAGTTATATTCATACTTGTTAAAAGAAAACAAGTTAGTCTACAAGAAAAACATTCAAAGATCTAGACTCAAAGTATGCAATTGAATACTCCAAGAAATAAGTGAAGACTATCAACCAATAAGTGAAGAATTGAAAACTCTAAAGCATCATGATTGAAAACTCCAATAATTATTCCTACAATTTCAAGTACTGTAAAGGTAATTTCTCAATGCTTTGATTTTTGTTCATAATCAAAATTGAATAAATAGTAATACATTTTTACTTACCAAATTCATTCATTTTTACAAATACCTTAGAAATATTTTCAAAACCATTTGTGGTCATTATTGTCCACATTAGTAATTCTACATCATCCATTTTCATGCCTGATTTAGACTATTTAATCATCATACAAAACTCTTTGTATATACATTACTTATCTATACTTATCCATAATTACTATTTTAAACCATGATTTCACTACCCTTATATATGTTCAATCTCATAATCACTGCAACCAATCTAACTGCTCTACACATACATCTTCATTGTAAACTTTGAAATGAATCTCACTATCTCTCTATACACATATCCTCATGATAAACATTGAAATGACTATTATTTAAGAGTGACAACCTCTCTGTTTTGTCCTCGTAAGCCTTGCAACAAGTGCTTACTTCATATTTTATATTTTGAAACTATATACTATGTTTTATACGTTATACTCTACCACGTTGATATTGCATTTGAACATAACATGCCACCTTATTGCTCACTGTGAACACCATATGTTACTATGTTGCTACACTTCGAAAGTTTTATATGCCTACCTTTTCTTTCAAAAATCGAAGTTGTTCCTCAACAATATAAATTGTTAGTTGCTTGGAGAAAATAATAGGTTTCAAAAAAGGTATGTCTTCATCGAATTTTCCATGAGATGTCTCTTCAGTTTCATTCTATTCATGAAAGAGTATTGGCATAAACATGTTTAGTCTTCCAATAGCAAGGTTTCTATATGGTTTTCATAAGCTATCAAATTATTGTGTGATAAATTCAAGTTGATTATGCAATGTGTTCTTCATGGCATTTGTGAAAGCTAGTTACAATTACAAAAGTTATAAAGACACAAAGGTTTTCAAATATTGCATTTTCCACAGAATGTATTGTTTGTAATAAATATTTTAAATGCATTGTTCAAGAAATTGGTTAAATAGGGATATTGGTACTAGATTTTGTATAATTTTGAAGTGAGCATACTATTTAACAATGGAAATTGTAGTAAGATATGAGCCTTATAAAATTTGGAATAACTCATTTACACCAAGAATGTCAATTAATTCTTCAAAATGTAGGTTGGATTGACTTCTTCTCTATGTTTCAAGGCCACAATATGGAAGTCACAATAGCCTTTACTCAATATTTTGATAGTGAATGTGCACAAATGTGTAGCCTTTAAATAATTAATCTCTTTGAGTACTTGTTGTCTCAAATTGTTGGCTTGTATCAACAAGGGGAAAGATGGTTAAAAAAAACCTATTGAAGAGAAATATTGGGCCGGCTTCCTCAATTGGTTAAGGGAAATACCCAACTGGGTCAAAGCAACGCCAAGAAGCTGGCTAAAAAATCATTGGAAAGATCTAATCTTTCTCATCCAAAAATATATAACTCGTACTTAAGGGAATATATAATGTTATGTTTCTATACCATATACGCTTGCTTTTGCATCTCAAGAATGAAGAACCTATAAATATGCATTATTATCTATTGAGTAGTCTAATAAAGATGACCAAGTCTATCCAAATGAAACCAAGGAATGAGAATCAAAAACATTTATCATCATGGCCTCATCAAGATGATTTTCCAACATGAATTACAAAAAAATGACACAATTTGAGAGAAAATCCTTATTGACAATGGTATTGTGGAAGAAATCAATGATGAAGACAATCTATAAGTTAAATTTTGAAGAAGAGGAATAGGATGAATTTTTCAATTGAGGGAATCAAAGAGAACACTTTCTAGGGATAAAATAAAGATGGAAGTTGAAGAGCCCACCAAACAAACAATCATATATCAAAGGAGGATAACCAAGGCTATGTACAAGGAGTTCATAAACAAGGTAAACAAGACAACCTACAGGAATAACAAGCATTTACAAAGATTACTAGGAAACCACGAATAAAGTTCTCTACCCCTACATGTGGAGTAGGAAGATTCTCTCCGTGGACAGAGAAAATACCTCTAGCCCAAGGGAGAGGGTCTAGCCACAAACAAGACAATATGACATAAGTTCCCTTAGATTGAGAATGGATAAGATCCTACCTCTTGTATCACTTATCCTTGTTTGATGAAGTCCTTGTGTCTTTTCTCTAGTGATCAACTCCTTAATGTCAATTAAGCACATGAAACAAATAGACAAGAAATCAAAGCACACATGATAGCATACAATAGATTCAACCTACTTAAGAGGCTAAGGAGTCTTAAGCTACCAAATACCATATGAGATTGATATAGAAAACAAAATGTCAGTTGTATTATTATGACAAAAAGGAAAGTACAACCTTCGCCTTAGCAATGTAGGTTTCCTTCAATGTGTCCGGATTCCAGCACTACTGTTAGCATCTCATGGTTCACCTCAAACAATAGAAGTTCAAGGCTTCTTCCTCTTTTCTCCAAACCAAACCAAATACAAACTTATTCTCCCTTTACAAGCATAAACTAGAAGGTTACGGCTATCAAGAGTTGTTTAGGCTCTCAAGATTTTGCAGATTATTCAATCCCTTCCATTAGCTAGTTGAGGTTGGAATAGGAGAAGTTTATATAGCTTGAGAGAGGGGACATGGATCCTCTTATGATGGGAGAGGTCTCATCTCTTTTGGTTTGTTCCATTTTAATAAGGGAAAGGAGCTCAAACAGCCTCTCTCGGCTCTATCTCGACTAACCATTTACCAAACTTCTGTTCACAAAGGTTCTAGACCTAGAAGCTTCGACTCCATTTTTAAATTTTTTTCCAAAAGATGGTTAACATGGGTAATGGATGGATACAAGCATTGATTTATGCTAGGATCGGTGTTAAACTCTGCACATGGCGTGGGGAAGAAATTGAGGGATAGCGTCGGCCTTTAAAATTGAGTTTGAAGGAATATTCTCTGGAAATGATGTAAGAGGGAAATTTTATGCAAATGAAGAGTGATGTAAAGAAATGTTCTTCATGATAGAAAAACACATGAAGTTCACTATAAAGGTCCTCCAATATTGAGGAACAGGGAGTACAAGGACAGTGGCAAAATGTTGTGTAACAAATGCCCCCCAAAGCGTGAAGGCCAAACAAGAGTGAGGAGTGAAATGCTTTACGATTAGATGCATGGAGTAGGAAATTGTCTTCAAGAAACCTATAAGCAAGCATAGAGACATATACATCATTGAAATATCTGATAAAATATACATGAATTATGGTATGGATGCAACCATCCAGAAAAAGATCATGTAAATGGATCCAAGGTATGGGCGCATCCATCTAGTAAGAAGGATCATATCTAACCCAAGGTATGGTCGCAACCATCCAATAATGAGAAGGATCACATATAACAGACTCATGGTATGGTCACAACCATCCATCTAAAAGAGACATGTGTATAATCATGATCATGGCACATTGCCTCACAACCTAGACTTTTGTAATCTGAGTCCAGGGTCTTGCGCTCCAACACGACCCAATCAAAGTACAAATTCTAACATGTGAATAGATGTGTCAAATTCAAACATGCTAGAAATTCGCTTGATTACCGGTCAATAATGCGAACCATTAACAAGCGAGAGAGAAACCACCAATAATGATAATGGCTCTCAAGGTACCAGCAACATAATTCACATAGTGTGAATAAGGAACTGAAGTCGAACACCCATGAAGTCAGTTGATCAAAAGCCATTGATGAGAACCTGCCATCGAGTGCAAAGAACTTGCCATTAGGGCATGCAAGATCTAAGGTACTAGAAGGGAATCTCTCGGCCAACTTCACAGATAATGAGTTGAAGTCGACACAAAGTGACCTTGTTGAAGGAGGGCCATGATGTATCCCACATCATCAACGTGAGACAAGGGGATGCAATGATTATGGATGATACAAAGAATCAGGAATGAGTGTAAATTGCAGAAGGAGTAACTCTTGAATATATTGACGACATGACTCCAAAGTTTAGTAGCTCTTTGGATCCATAGGATTGGAGGTCACGATGACGTGGAAAAGATCAAATGGAAAGGAAAAAAGTGGATGACCCAAACCCAGGAAGATCAATGATGAAGTGAGGATATCCCAACTGGACATGAAGCAAAAGAGTGTTATATTCAAGAGTGACAAGCTTTCGACACAATTGGTAAAAAATTTCCATTTTCCCCCACCCTGGCAGGTACCCCAATTATTTTTTATCACAAGCTTGAAGGGGATAGCATATGCTTGTAATATAAGTCCATCCTTTGGATGGATCCGACCTAGTACGATTAACGATCCCTAGGAAGGAGAAGCTCACGTCCATCATGGTGACGAATCTGATGTTGTTAAATTTTAACGAGTTCAACAAAGGAAAAATTCGGTATCTTTTTCATGTTTAGAGAGTTTGAAAAAGACATAGAAAAGAAAACTCCAAAAGGTCCCTTTTCGTAAAGTTGTCTCTTGAGCCTGAAAAGGTAGAAAACAATACTTGAGAGAACCTCTTGGCCATGTCAACCAAGGAGTACCTTTTTCGTAAATAGTTTATCCTAGCCTTAAAAAGGGGTAAACTTATACTGGGTAAAAGATGTTTCGGAATTGTTTATGAGGTCAAAACGACAAGAGCTCGACAATCTTTTCGTGTTTTGAGAGTCAGAAAAGAGCTTAAATCAGACTCCCCATTTTTATATACTTTAACAAGTCAAAAAGGGAAAAATAATCGGCAATATTTTCATTTCCATTTTTTATGAGTTGGGAAAAGAGCTTAAATACGACTCCAGTTTTGCATCATCACTGGCAAACAATCATCTGTCGTTGCACAAGAAGCAAATGCATTATCCATTTCTAAGGAAAAATGGTGAAAAATACTTTTAAAACCCTAAAACACAGTCAAAAGTTTATAAAAAGGGGAAAAAAGTAAAACATTTTACCATTTACCTTTTTACCTCATTGGAGCAATTTTTTACCCACTTTTTCCCTAAATCTTCAGGAGCGGATTACTGCAGATCCAGGAAGCCAATCGTCGAACTGTTTGTTGCAAGTAAGAGTTGTGGCCCTATACTTCACATTGATACCTGTTTTTAAGAATTTAATTGTCTTTGTAGGGGGATTAAAGGGCTTTTTGCAAAAAACATTCGCTGATGGTCAGCGTGGGATTTGGGCACGAGACCATGCTGATCGTCAGCTTTTAAGATGGGCTCCTGCAACATCAGAACCTTTGTTTTAAAAATAGTCGCGCTGGTGCAAAGAACTGCAATTTTTCATTTTTTGCCCATATTCAATGCTTCAAACAAGAATATTCCCTTTTCAAGGACTGATGTTGAGTTAGATGTGGGGTGTTTGCAAGCAAATCAAGGTGAGAAAATGGTGATTGAGTGGAAATAATGTGAACATGAAAGAATAGACCAAATGGACTTGGAGGATCCACACTGTCTTGATGCATTGAGGAACTATGGGCTTCTCAAGTTCTTTCCCACATTAGGCCTATGGGCTCAACCTGAACTACTATAGTACCTGATCAGTCTATGGGATATCAGACAGGAGGTAGTCATGATTCATGACTAAGAGAGGGATTTAGAAACTTCATATATCTATTTCATTACTAGACTGTCTCATAGAGGGGAACCAGTCCAACTGTATGGAAGCAAGCCTATTGGGGCGAACGTAAACATGCTTATTGCCCAACATTGCCCATGAGCTCAAAAATCTTCAAGTGGCAAGATAGATAGTATGACAATGGATGATATTCTATTGAAGGTGGTATTTTTGACCATCAACTGAGTAGTTGGGGCTCAAGCACCACATGAATCCAACAAATCTCACTTCCAATATGCTGTGGACTATATGGAGCCCAATATTTTCAACTGGGCAGAAGCAATGAAAGTAAACATGATTCAGAATTCAAACTATCCAAATGCAAAGAAGGGAATTTGAGGCAATTTGGATATGGCTCTATCCTAGTATCCTTCTTCTTGGAAAGAATTCCACTGTTCCATTATCATATGGAGGAGGTGAGCCTCCCGATACCACGAGATCCAAGGATCGTTCGATGGAGTAAGTTGATGCCCAGATTTGGAGAGGGGCAACAAACGTCTTACAAGCCTGCCTTCTTTGTGTGGCTTAGACGACAACTGATTGTCATGGAGGATTGGCCGTACATTGGGACTAACTTCCACGGTGATCCCGACGTGCCACTCCCAGAGGGAGAGGACTTCGATGATGGAGGTGAGCAAAACAATTTTGTCTTTTGTTTTTTTATTGTTTTTGAATATATGTATTTGTGACACCTTGACTTTGTAATTGCAGATGTTGGACCAGAGAGTACAACAGGAACGTCCCCAATAGCGAGACACATGGCTCGAAAATTCGAGGTCACTCCTTGCTAGGAAGGAGTTGACAATGAAGAGGAGATTGCTCGAAATCTGGATAACCTAACGAGAGGGATTCCAGAGTATGCATAGATCGAGGACATTCCTCGCTATTATCAGTGGCATATGGTGGGAGTGTTAGATCAGATCCATTGATTACTGACTCATGTAGTGCGAGTAGTAACATGCTATCATGAGCATCACACAGAGTAGTCCATAGTTAGCATTTATAGTTTTGAGGCTTGCGAGCCACAGATGTACTTGGAACACATATATTATTTTTTGGATTTTGATGTATTATACTCAAACATTATCGACATATATATGTTATATTTCCTATTTATTATGATGCAATGTTTTTCATATATTGCATAAATGTCTGTCTAAAACATAATTAGCCAATGCATCTTTTAATGTATTAATATGCCTAGGAATGTGTTGATATGTAATATAATCAAAATTTCTTTCCAAGAGACGAATACGCAAATACATTCTCAATAATTGAGGGTTTTTGATAGAATATTTCCCATTGAGATGAAGAACAACAAGTTGTGAATCAAGGTTTACAACCATTTCTCGAATGTCAAGAGCAATATCTTCTGATAAGAGTTCGAGAACTACACTATATTCAACAATGTTATTAGTTGTTGGACCCAAAAAAATACCTTGAAGATAAATCAACTCACCATGAGGGTCATAAATAGCCCATGCTACGGATGATAAATTCTAGGTACTACGACAAGCACCATCAACGAAATCGACATAAGGAGTCACAGACATCTGCAAAGTAGGTGAAGACATAATAAGCAGGAAAGCTGCTTGAAAAAAACAGACCAAACCAAACTGCACAAAAATAAATAACACACTTATGTACATAAGTAACCATGTGAGATGACTCATGCATAATACTTTTTGAGGTATAGCCCATTGTGGGGCTTTTCCAAAGGGTTACCCTCATAATCAATTAGCTCATAGGCCCCTTTTTGTAATACACGCTTGACAATATAGGGCCCATGCCACATGGGTTCGAATTTTCCTGCCCCTAGCTTATCATTAGCTTGGTCATATAGCAAGACTAAATCACCTTAAGAAAAATTAAGAGGAGAGACCGACTGATCAAAATGGGTTTTATCTCGCTTTTTCTGTGCTTTAATAACTAAAGTACTGAGATGACAAGTTTCATCCAGTCGTTCCAAATATAGGAGATGCTCCTCTTGAGGCGAGGTATCAGGGAGTAATTCGACAACCAATTTAAGTGAGGGAATTTCACATTCAATCGGTAGGGTAGCTTCCATACCATAGACTAACTGAAAAGGTGTGAATCCACTTGCATCTTTAGTCGAGGTTTGGTAGGCCCACAAAGCTAAAAAAAGCATGAGATGCCAATTGGATTTCTGCATCCCAATGGTGCACTGAAGCATAGTAACTAAAACTTTGTTTACCACTTCAACTTGGTCGTTGGCCTGAGGGTAATAAGGGGTTGAGCCATTATGACGTAAGCCCAATTTAGAAGTCAGCTCAGCCATCATATAATCACTAAAACGGGAGCCATGGTTAGTAACAATGGCTTGAGGCACTCCAAACCTAGAAATAACATGATTGAAGAGAAATTGCGCAACTGTTTTACCGTAAGCTAAAAATGTAGGCATCGCTTTGGCCCATTTAGTGAAGTAATCTACGAAACTGGTAATATAACCATGCCCCTCGACCGAACGAGGGTTACATGTCATCAAATCAAGGCCCATTTGGAAAAGGGACCAACGGTAATAACGGGGTGGAGGTGAGCAGGTGGGGCGTGCATTTTCCGCTGATAAATTTGGCACTCGTGGAATTTGTAGACATCAAGAATGAAATATTTATAGATGGAGGGTCATAAATAGCCATCGTAGAGTATATTTGGAGCAGTGGCGTAGCCAGACAAATGACCACCACGTTCGCCAACATGTGTTATAGACATATTTGGGCACTGCAACCCTAATCACATATGTCGATAAACCAAGGGCTCTCAAACCCCTAAAAGTGTTATTTCACACCCTAAAAGATCGAGGTCAATTGATTACATCATTTCCCAGAAGTTCTCCCTAAAAAACTACTCAAAACTGCTTAAAACTAGACCATACAGACTGCTCCATGTTGAGGGTGCGATGCATCTCACTTGTTACACACAAGGGGTGTGATGCATAATGAAAAGCCCTTCTGTAGGGTGCAATGAGTGAGAGCAAACAAATGGCATAGGCAATTTGCTAGGTGGAAACTCAGAGAATCTTCTAGAAACTGCTCATATGACACTTGCCTCTTTGAATTCGCCCAGGGATGAGTAAGAGATCATGAAATCTCCAAGTGGAGCCAAGAACTATCAGTGAAATGACATTAATCAAAAACCCAGAAGCTGACTCACCCCCCTACAAATATCTATATATGGATCCCTCATCTCAGAGATCCAGAGGCTGGAATTTTGTAATTTGTAAGGAAGTGTTGTTGGTTTCTCTTTGAGACATTGTTCTGTTGGGTGATCTTGCTTTTCATGAGGTGAAGAGGGCTTTCATGCTGGGAGGATGATGCTGGATCAGACAGCTGGGTTGTAATCCTCTCTTCTACTTCTATTATCAATAAATTTATTTGAGTTTTCCTCCATATACTTGTGCACTTATAAATCTTGTATTTGTGAATACAATTGTATGGTTAATGTACATCTGATTCTACATTGTTTATAGTATTATAGATCTCTATGCTTTGATGGTATTTTGCTGCTTTGCCTCTACAGGTGTTCTTTGAAGCGAGACAAGTGAGAAAGGAGTGGCGAAGCTCTATCAAAGGAGAGAGGAAACAAGCAAGGAGCGAAGTGAAAGACTAAGGTTGGTGCTCTCTGCTTCTTTCTTATCTGTCAACCATAAAGGAAAACACAAGTTGCTTTGAATTGTTTGTTTCTAAGATAGCTACCCGTCTTAGTGGGACTAGCAGATCAAATAGCAACACTAGTTTTCACAGAAACAAAATGGTGACTCCACTGGGGACCGAATAGTTTGTTTGTTTGTTACTGTTGTTTGCTTTGTAAACTACAGACGGAGCCTAAAGTTAAGCTAGCTAGCCTTCGAACTACACTTGCTATGCAAGTGCAAAGTAGATCAACGGTGCTTCAGTCAATCTCCGGGTTGGTTTATGAACTGAACATCTGACTTGCAAACATCCTAAGTGCCCTAGTGGTAGCTCAATAACCCCATAAGAGCATACCCCTATACTTTGTGTTTATCGTCCATCATAAGCTCGGTCTAAATCACTGAACTTAGCTGCAAATTTTCAGTGAAAACCAAGCTCAGTCTCATCCCTAGACCATCGCACTGTCTCTCATTGGGAGTCTGGATGCATCGCACCTCCCATGTACTGGAGGTGAGATGCATCCCTGTTTCCCTTATGGACAGATGCGATGATTGAATGAGACTGTTTCCCTCTCTGGATTTTGGTTTTTTCTTCATTTTTTTCAGCTCTATTCAGTAGTTTTGTTGCTTATGATCAGTATATCATTGTTGAAGCCTTCTTCCTTTACATTATTTAGCCTCCATTGATAAGGAATTGTGAATGTTTTTTTTTATTATGTATTTTTCATCATTTATATTCCTTCTTTGCAAAAAGTAGCTTAATCGAACTATTGTATTTTGATTCGAAAGTGTTGCAATAGTCATTTTGAGTCAAGGAAAAGAGTGTTGTAAAGTCTTCCTCTTTTAGATAGTCGGTTGTACTTTTGCTCTTGTATTTGATTTGAATTGTCATTTTTGAATTGTCGAAAACAATTTTCCATTCGAAATTGAAAGTGTCATCTTTGTCTTCCTTTCGTTTTGAAAATCAATTGTTAAAAGTGTTGCTTTGAAGAAAATAGTTCAAATCTGTACTTAGTTTTCCATTTTGGCATTGACACATTAAGGAAATGGAAAAACAAATACACGCATGTGCATTTGCATTTAGACTGCATGCGGAAAATGGTTTAGGAAAAGTGCATTTATTGTTTTCTCTCTGCTCTCTGTTGAAAGAATCATACTTTTCTTTCCTTAGTAGCTAGGATTTTCATTGCTAAAAAGACAACAAATGGCTGTTTATCATTTTAGATCGCATATTTAGGAATTTTACATCTACATCACGCGGTGAACCTTGAAAGGCAAACTTCTAAAAAGATCAACTTTAAAATAAACCTCAATGAACATAAAAACGCTTTGGAACCTAACACACAACATCTAGAAGTCTAGGCTAGAGACGTATTCTGGCGTCCTAAAACCTGGTAACTATCGTTTTCATCGAAGGTTGGGTGATTCCTCCTCTTTGATACGAAAAGTGCCAGTATGAACTTGTGCTCCCCGTACCGTTGAGTATATATTGGGAGCCCACAATAGGCTGATATCATTTATCCTTAGGAAGCCGAGTCTACTGCCCTATCGATCGCAATGCACTAAACAAAAAATTCGTGAAGATTGACTACCGTACATAAAGTCCTTGGTAATTTCTCTTTAATTTACAACCAAGGTGTATATTGCAGTTTTGCGATTAGTTTGGTAATCCCTCTGTCTAGACTTCCAGAGTAGTCACTTTCGTTCCTTTTCAACTTCCTAAAAGAAAAGGTCCATCTGAGCACTTGTCACTTCAGGCTCATTAAAAATCGAAGGCGACTAGAGTCATCTTTAGCTTTTTCTTGACTCTTAAAAATTGAAAAAGCAAGTTGTGTCAAAGCGTCATAAAATTCATTTAATTCGGAATAACATCCCTGTTCCTTCATTGACCTTAGGTTGAGATAATGAAGTCCACCAATCAAGGATTTCCCCTTGGGGGAAATCCTAGTCCTTTCTCCTCTTGGGGAGATATTGGTGCTCCTTGTATGGCTACATTGTCCCTCCCAGGACTCACAATTGGCCCGCCAGTATGGTTATTCTCGACCTCTGTCGTTTAAAACACTATAATTCCTCAGTAATCAAATCAACAACTAGATGATACTGGAGTTGCTCCCCCACCTTCTACTTCGTTTGTTTCTCCCTCTCCTTCTCCCTCTTCACTTGGTGAAACTAGTGATACTAAAAACCAAGTAGATGAGAAGAAGAAGAAAGGGAAGGAGAAGAAGAAGAAGAAACTAGCCGCGCAAGGGGGAAACCATGCATCGTCCAACAAAAATCCACACAGTGCACCTTCCAAACCCAAATCTCCATGCGTATTTTGCAAAGGAGACCATTATCATCGAGATTGTACTTATATCCCGCAGATCTTGAGAGACTATTATCCCCACTTGTACCACCTGGTGTCTTCAACCTCTTTAGATCATGTTGGGAGTACACCATCGACTAGTGAAAATGAAGTCAATGGACAAAACGGAAGATCTAGATTTCCTTGTAGGTTGTGTGAAGGTGACCATGCCCTCCACTGTTGTCCTTTTCTGGACGAAGCTAAAAGAGTCTTGGATAACCGTCCTGCTTCATCGCAGCAACTTCCACCTGGATACAAGAAACTCTTACCGAGTCCATCGCTAGTTGAAAATTCGACTGACACACCTCTGTTGTCGATCAAAACGCCTATCATTGAAGATAAATCTTCTGAGTCCACACCGGACCAAAGTCAACAAGTCGGGACGGCAGCTGGCCCAATCTTGATTTCAGAAGGTCCACCTTCAGATGATACAGTCTCCAAAGAGAATGAGAATGAAACCGTTCAAATTCTTTTTGTTAACACAGATTCTGATGAACATGGGGGCAATCTACCCATTCCTTTACCATAGGAAGGAAGTTCCCCATTTCAAGAGATTCATCCGGCCGTTTATTCGGTCCTTCCTCCAAGCAATCTAGTCGTTTCCTTTGATTCATCCGGCCGTGAGTATCCTTTCCTCAACTTCTTGGAAAGCACTTGGTTCGCCATTGCTTCTGCCTGAGAATCAAAATTTGTCAGGCTTCAATAAAGGAACCAGTCAACCGTTAGGGATCCTTCCAAATTTTCCTATAGCTTTGAGAAGGAAAAACGTTCATTTGGACGTGATGGTAGTCTAAGGGCCATTATATTACAATCTACTCCTTGGGTGTGACTACATTTACAGCATGGGAGCCATTGTTTCCTCACTCTTTCGGGTGATGTGTTTCCCGTATGAAGGTAGAATGGTACAACTTGTTGACCAGCTTTCATTTCCCAGTTCAAACATGGCTACGAGTCAAACACCATCCCTAAGTGGTATCTTTGCATAAGGAATGTCTCTTCAACCTCCAGCTCATCCACCTAATTACCGCGAGTGATTCGATGAATGTGACGAAACTTAGGAAGCATGCACCCTAGTCTGCTTCGGCAGGCGAACCCACATGAAAAGATAGATTTCCTCGTAGGTTTTATGACTAGTCTAACACACCCGTCTGTTTAGGATATGGGATCAGTCTGGAAAGGGATCTCCTCGTCATAGGTTATATGATTGGTCTGAAACACCCATCTGTGTAGGATATGGGATCAGTCTGAAATAGGATCTCCTCAAAGGTTATGTGATTGGAGGTGCTGACCCACACCATTCACCTTTGTCTATTTCGATGGACAATGCCAAGGAAGTGTTTTGTCTTCTTTGCAGACGAAACAATCTTGCTTAGATGCAAGAACTTCCGTATGGTAACTTGGAAACTCTACTTTTCTTTATACTTGGGGGCATGCAAACCTTTTTATGCAAGTGAAAAGCGACCAACCTTATAGTGTTTTAGCTTAGCTTCTAGTAACAACTTCTTAGGTTAGGTGATTGGTCTGATCCACCATTCATTTTTGTCGGCGACCCCAGCAAATCAAAGGAAGCATTTTTTCTAAACTATCCTACCCAACCTCAATAGTTCTTACCTGTTAGTGTAGTTAGCTCTGTAGGTTGGTTGTTTCTGACCGGCATACGAAAGGCACTGAGCAAAGTTTCACATGGGGAAAGCTCATTAAAAAATGAACCTACTAATAAGAGACATCTTTAAAGACGACTGGAACGAGCAATGTTTCCGTAAAGTTCAAGCTCGTTAAAAAATAAGCCTAGCACTGAGCACAGTTTCTAAAGATTCAATCTCATTAAAAAATGAATCCACCCTTGGTAAATAACCTTTGTGATTGCATTGCTATCAACCTTTTGAGCCTTGGTTGTGTTCTTACCATCACCTCCACTCTTTTAGCTGATCATACGCCTCCACTTGATTGTTTACCCTTTTGAGGAATTGCTGCGATGAGTGATTCTATTAGCCACCCTCTTTACACTGTTGTGCTTGAGAAGTTCCAAACTTACCTGGAACCAGTTGCTACCCAAAAACATCACTCGTTCCTAAAAAACGAGTCTCTTTTAAGCTATTTTTAGACTCGTAATATATAAAAAGATTGTCTAGCTATTGGCCTTTCCAACTCGTTAAAGTAAAGGGAAGCACCATCCCTCCTCTACATTTTAATCTTTTTGAACCTGAGGGATCATTCCACAAAAAGATCGAGCGCTTGTGTTTTTGGCTCGCTAAAACTATAAAAAATTCATCCCTTTAGTATTATTTTTTACTTTTTCGGACTTAAGGGATTATACCATGAAAAAGGACTGTTGGAGTTTCCTTTTCGTCCCTTTTCAAACTCTCTAAACATGAAAAGGACCAATTTATCTTTGTTGTTAAACTCATTAAAATAATAGCGACAAAATTGTCCATCCAGACAAGAGCGAGTTTCACTGTCACTAGACTCGCTAAAATAGAGCAACAAGTTTGCTTGAAGGGAAAATTATAGAACAAGCATATGTTATCCTCCTCAAGCTTGACAAAAATAAAGAGGTACTGGTCAGCAATGACTGGGGAAAAAGGGAAGAAAAATTGAAGAACTTCATTGGTAGCAGGTCGCTCTTGAACATGACACTTTCACTCCATCACATTGATTGAGTCAAGTTGGGTTATTCCGTTCACCATCACCATTGGTCCCCCGTACCATCGATGGGGTTAATGCTACTGATCCATCACAGTGTCACCGATATGTTCAAAAGAATTCGCTTAGAGAATTCACCAACCCAGCTAACGCCTCATCCACTGCAATACCTTCACACTCCATTTTTCATGACCGCCACTCCTGAACCTTGTATCATCAAATCGTTTTCACCTCCAGAGAATCATTTTCTTCCTTTCATGTCATAGATGTGGGATTCATTAAGGCCCTCCTACGACAGGTCACTTCTTGTTGACATCAGCTCATTATCCAAGAAGTTGACTTAGGAACAACCCTTTCAGTACTTTGAAGCTTGCATGCCTCAATGGCAAGTTTCTCACTTTTGGTGACAAGTTTACATCAATGGCCTTCGACCGAAAGATTTTGCGTGGTGTTCGACATCAGATCCTATAATCACACCACGTGAATTGTACTATCATACTTTGAGGGTCATCATCATTATTGGTGATTCCTCTCACACCTATTAACAACTTACATCATTGGTTGGTAATTAGGCGATGTCTTTCCATGTTCGACTTCAGGACATCTTTTCACATGGATCGACTTGTACATCGAGCGAAGTTTGAACAAGTTTGAAGACCTCGGATCTAGTTTCATCCATTCGGGTTGTGATATATTTAGGAAAATAAAGACATCAAATGTACTCCATAGCTGCACAGATGATCATCCATGCTAAGGGATGATGGCTCTACCAGAATCATCAGTCTGCCACACAAACGGTTGTTTGTCCTATGTACACGAAAATGAATTTATAAAGCTGAGCATGGGAATGGCCGCCTTAGCTAGATCATGAAAATAATATGAAGATAATGTATTGTATTGTATTTTATACAGGTCACCTTCTAGTTCAAAAAACCTCGGATCCTCATGATAAAGCATTTCACCCGACATCAGAAGATTTACAACCTCATGCTTTAGGGGGAAACTGTTATAGACATATTTGGGCACTGCAACCCCAATCACATATGTTGATAAACCACGAGCTCTCAAACCCCTAAAAGTGTTGTTTCACGCCCTAAAAGATCAAGGTCAATTGATTACATCATTTCCCAGAAGTTCTCCCTGAAAAACTACTTAGAACCGGTCAAAACTGGACCATACAGACTGCTCCATGCTGAGGGTGTGATGTATCTCACCTGTTACACACAGGGGGTGCAATGCATACTAAAAATACATTCTGTAGGGTGCGATGAGCAAGAGAAGACAAATGGCAGAGGCAGTTTTCTAGGTGGAAACTCAGAGAATCTTCTAGAAACTGCTCATATGACACTCGCCTCTCTGAATTCGCCCAGGGATGAGTAAGAGATCATGAAATCTCCAAGTGGAGCCAAGAACTATCAGTGAAATGACACTAATCAAAAACCTAGAAGTTGACTCGCCCCCCAGCAAATATCTATATATGAATCCCTCATCTCAGAGATCCAGAGGCTTGAATTTTGTAATTTGTAAGGAAGTGTTGTTGGTTTCTCTTTGAGACATTGTATTGTTGGGTGATCTTGATTTTCATGAGGTGAAGAGGGCTTTCACGCTAGGAGGATGATGCTAGATCAGATAGCTGGGTTGTAATCCTCTCTTCTACTTCTCCTATCAATAAAGTTATTTGAGTTTTCCTCCATATACTTGTGCACTTGTAAATCTTGTATTTGTGAATGCAATTGTATGGTTAATGTACATCTGATTCTACATTGTTTATGGTATTATAGATCTCTATGCTTTGATGGTATTTTGCTGCTTTGCCTCTATAGGTGTTCTTTGAAGCGAGACAAGTGAGAAAGGAGTGGCGAAGCTCTATCAAAGGAGAGAGGAAACAAGCAAGGAGCTAAGTGAAAGACTGAGGTTGGTGCTCTCTTCTTCTCTCTTATCTGTCATCCATAAAGGAAAACACAAGTTGCTTTGAATTGTTTGCTTCTAAGATAGCTACCCGTCTTAGTGGGACTAGTAGATCAAATAGTGACACTAGTTTTCCCGGAAACAACATGGCAGTCATTTAATACTCTTTCAGCCTCATCAAGAGTTAAACATCGGTGAAGAATCGAATCAACACCAACGTGGTATAAAGTATCCCAAATGATGCAGTAAGGTTGGTATTGATGCCAAATGCGTTGGCGATCATCCTTGGACAACACAGACTAGAAGGTAGATATTTGGAGATACACGATGATATCATCGTACCAAGGATCGAGAGTGCTAATCAGAAAGAGAGTCTCATCTGGGAGTTTCTCATTAGCACCAGTGGGTAGAGAAGCAGAGGAAAAGAGAAAATCAACTCAGAAAATACAAGTGATTTCTTCGATTTCTTGGAGGATGACAATCCACTTGGAATATTTACCCCTAAGTAACCGATGATTCAGAATATAAGTCATGTGGTTGTAATTGGAAATCACAGTTGTAGTGCGGAGGAGAATATAATGTCGAAAGTGTTGAACAACCTGAATAACAGCCAAAGCTGATTTCTCGACATGAGCATAACGGGTCTCAGTATCGAGGAGATTGCAGCTAAGGTAATAAATGATATGTTCATGACCTTCATCATCGTCTTGCACCAGTATTATAGCAATAGTGTAGCTAGAAGCTACAACTAGATAGAGGAAATAATCACAATGATAGTTTGGAGGGTGCAATAAAGGAGCATTAATGAGGACAACTTTCCCATCATCAAAAGACTTTTGGGCAGTCTCATCCCAAAGAAATGGAGTTCCTTGCTTAAGTAATAGGGTGAACCCTGTAGCTAGCTCAGCATAGTTAGGCACAAAGCGATGAATGAAATTCGCTTTCCCTTGCAGACTCTGTAATTGATGCAATGAAGAGGGAGGGGGTATATTAACAATAGCCTTGACTTTGAGAGGATCAAGATGAATACCATCCTTCGAAACAATAAAACCAAGAAGTCGTGCAGACTCAACGCAGAAGACACACTTATGTGGGTTAAGATGAATGTTACAGTGTCTATAGTGAAGAAATATTTGTTGAAGATGATCGGGATGGTCATGGCGCTTAAGTGAATGAGCAGGAAGATCATGTAGGTAAGACTGAACGATGTTTTTAATGTCATGAAAAGCATAAGACATCGCTCATTGGAAAGTGTCCCCAACATTCTTAAGGCCAATAGGGAGCTTTTATATTCAAATATCCCCACAGATAGATAAAGGCAGTCTTGTGTTGATCATCCAGTGAAATGTTTATCTGGTTATAACCGGAAAAACCATCAATAAATAAGAAAATCTGACTCACGGCACATTCATCTATAATTTGGTCTATAAAAGGAGTGGGATAATTGTCTTTCGAATAGGCACGATTAATGTCACAGTAATCAACATAGACATGAATGGTGCCTTGTTTCTTAGTAATCGGTACAATGTTGGACACCCAATCTGTCAGAGGTATAGGATAAATAAAACCAACTTTAAGAAGTTTTTCAACCTCTGCCTTAATGGTGGCTGTTTTTCTAGGGTGCACAGGATGAAGCCATTGAAGAACATGCCTCGCATTAGGATAAGTCGAAATTTTGTGCATGACTATATTTGGGTCAACACCAGGCATTTCTTCATACGACCATGCAAAAAAATATCAAAAATCTTGAAAAAGGTGAGTATAAATCTTGATCTCATCAGGAGAATAAGTTACCCCAATATGAACGTGTTCAATGATACTAGGTTTAACAGTAATGCTTTCCATTGAGAGGGAAATATTTGAAGGACCTCGAGGGCAGACATGGCTAATTGTGCTTGAGATAAATCATCAACAATGTTGTAGTGTTAAGTGGCTTGAGCGTTTGGATTATACGAGGAATTTCACAGGACACCTCGAGAGGGTGGTTAGATAGCGGAATCAGTACTAGGTCACTTTATGTGGAGAGGACTAGAGGTAGACGTGATAGAGGAGGAAGGGGTAATTTCATACTCTTTCCCTACCGTCGGAGGAGGGGTTTGATAATCTTTAGATCTGGTAGCCACATATAGGCGTAGTCATCATAAACACTTGGGAACCTGCGGAAGTGGAAGACTGAGGCTAGTCTATCATTTGGGTCTACTGGGATGGAAAGGGTTCTTTGAAGACAACTAGAGTCCCTTTTAGCAAGAGACTAACTTCAGATCATCGAGGAAAATCCTTAGTATAATGATCCTCCTCACAGATGAGGCAAGGATACTTTGCCTTTCTTTGAGAAGCATCGGGAGCAGAAGATTTAGGAGGGCCCTGTTTCGGGGCATCGGATTTGGCCTTGCTTTTGCCCTTATTTTTACCCTTAGAGGTTTTGTATTCTACGGTAGACTAGACAACATGAACCTCAGAGGTCTTCCCAGGACCAGATGAATTTCTAGAGGGATCATTGGAACCAATGTTTGAGACCGATTTCTACTTTGAAGAATATTTTATGGGAGTCTAAGACACGGAACCAATCACTTCATCAATCGGTGGTGTGTCCGAAGACTTTGATTTTGTCAGATCTGATGATGGTCTTGGAGCATCAGGAAACTTCTCATATATTGTTCCATATTGCAAATAGACAAGGTCTAAATACCAGGCATGAACAATGGCTTTCTCCTCAGTAACACACCCACCCATAACTATGTCCTTAGCAATTTTGTCTATGAATGATTTTATGAACCATTATGTCCGCAACTCCTCTGCAATCTCAAACTTGATTAGGCGATGCCAATGTATCCATTCATGGATGTGATCGAAGATATGGGTCGCGGTGTCTTTCTTAAGTGACGTATGTATATAGGTGCCAGTTTCATAGTGAATTGGCAGCTAGAAATGAGGTGAGGAAAGCCATAGCAAGAGAGTTGAAGTCACCGTAGGTACCTCAAGGCAATTCGATGTACCATTTTGCTACAACCCCTCTGAGATTTCTTTGAAAATTTTAGAGACAGATGGAATCATTGACATACGAATTGGAGGAGCACCAGAGGTGATATGTCATCAAGTGGGATTGTGGTTCCTCCTTGGGTTTTCCCTCAAATTTCGGGCAATCGCTCGGAATCTTCATTCGGACTAGAGGCCAATAAGGTGAATGAAAGATAGGATCATTGGTGAGCCTCGAAACATCTGGCAGTTCCAATGTAGCCAAGAAAGGAAATTACATGTTAAAAGGCATGTGGGGCCTTTGAGTAGACCCAAACTTCCGATCCCATCCTTGTTAGTAAGGATTTTTCCCCGACAATGGAGGATTTTGTCCATATGGAATCTGATTTTTCCCCAACCGAAAGTTACCTTGCCCATAGGGAGGATTTGATCTTGGGTACATTTGATACCACCCTACCATAGGCCGCTGATAGACATATGGGTCAAAAGGTTGTTGAACTTGTTGACCTTGGACATAGGGATTTTGAACCTCCTAACCCTGGACATAAGGATTTTGAACCTGCTGCTACAGGGGTTTACTTTGACCTTGCGAAGGTTGACCTTGGACTTGAATAGGCTAACCTTGTTTATATGCATATACAGCTTGCTGCTACAAAGGCTGACCTTATGGTTGCTACAATGGTTGGCTTTGCTGCTGCAAAGGCTGACCTTGTGGCTACAAAGGTTTCCCCTGCTGTTGTAAAGGTTGGCCTTGCGAGGACAAAGGTTGAGAGGTTTGTTGCACAAAATGAGTTTGCGGCTGCAAATGTTGTAAAGGTTACCCTTGCAGTTATAACAGTTGTCCTTGTTGTTGTAATGCTTGCCCTTGCTGCAGTAAAGGTTACTCTTACTATTGCAAAGGTGGTCCTTGTAGCTGGAAAGGTTGCCCTTGATGCTGCAAGGGTTGTTGGATAGTTCCTGTGGTTATACCCAAAAGGTATTGATAGTTCCTGAATTGAATTTGGCCATATCCACCAGGCATAGCAGGTTGACCAGGCTAAACATAAGGTCCAGCTTGAGGAATGTTAGGCGGAGTAACCAAGGCTTTTGAACCATATGGAACATAAGCTGGTTGGAATGGAACCTGAGCCATGTATGGCTACTGGTATTGGACGTTACCTGACCTAGGTGGACCAACAGGGTTAGGAATAACATCGTTAAAAGGTTGACTGATTCCAACCATGTGAGGTTGTAATCCACTCACATTGGTTTGGCCTCACATTAGAGGAATATTCAGAACTTGCCTCCTCGGTGGTGGCACAGTCTATCCACTCACTGGAGGGGTAGAAGGACTTACCGAGACCTGACCTGAGACAGTCAGTTGGACCAGGAGAGTCGATCGAAATGATGAAGTGAGTTGAGATAGAATGGTAGGTTGAATCAAAACTAAAGTCAATAAAATTTTCATAATCAGTCAAGAGGTCGTGTTTGAGATGAATGGACTTGACATGGGCATAGCATTGGAAGACCAGATGGGATTTTGATACAATGAGTCCCCGAAATCAACTGAGCTATAGTGGTGTAGCCATGCAGAAACATAGGTCCACTAGTTTGAGAATAGGGGCTAGACAAGATGTTTCTTGTATAACGAAAACCTTCTGGAGGGAACTCATATCCCCAATCATCATTTATGTGAGGAGTATGAGTAGCAGAAACTTCTAACTGACTTGGAGAGGAGACTGGGATTTCACCTTCTGACTCCATAGAAAACAACCGACGATCAAGGGCTGAAGATGAACGAGCAGACAACTCGAAAGGAACACCAGGTTGATTGCATAGACTGTAAGGATGCTAAGGAGATATCACAAAAGGGTTTGGTGGATAAGAAACCAGTCTTTCCAAACTTTCAGGAGTCTGCAGACTCTCAGGAGTATGGATAGGATTATCATAGGATTCCATACTAGATTTGTAAGGTGAACTAGTATCAGATGGAGGCAGACGAGATGATAAAGGTTGAATACTTAGAACAATCCCAAGTTCAACACCTTGATCCTCAAGCGACTATAGAAGTTTAGGGAAAGTTTCTCCTGATGACCTTCTAGATGGAGGAGAGGAAGGGGAATGAGGCAAACCTTATGGTTTGGCCACGATGACTTTGTCTCAAACAAAAAGAGAAGAGATACTAATTTCATGGCTTCTTTAAAATATATAAAGGATATACTTATGATGTGGTCTAGAATAAAACTATAAGGAATGTGATGTGATTGTTGGAAAAAAAAGATTTAAGGCACTGAAACAGACTGATGTCTTTTCATGTTTTAAGAGTCGAGAACAAGGCAAAGATTACTCTAGTAACTTTCGGTTTGAACGAGCTTAAAATCACAAGTGCTCGATGATCTTTTAAATTTACAAAGTCAAAAATACCAAAATGACTACTAGGATAATCTAGGCAAAATGGATTACTAGGTAACCGTGAATTGCAGAATACCTCCCAGTGAACCGAAAAGTACGAGCAAGCAATCTCCTTGAATGTTGTGTTCGGAGTATCACATTTACAAGGGACGGACTCGACTTCTTATGGATAAGGCATTGCAAACCTAGTGGGGTCTCCATTTATATACGTGATGGTACGAGGAGCACGAGTTTGTACTAACATTGTCTAATGCCAAAGCGAACGACAACTGCTAGGTGTAAAGACATCGAAACACATCTCTAGCCTAGACCTCTAAATGTAAGTTTTTAGCTTTAAATGTGCCTTAGGTTAATTGAATATATTTTAAAGGTTTATCTTGAAATTAAGTCTCAATTTTTAGGTCTTATCGATGTCATCTGAAAAACTCTTATGTGCATCTATATGAGACAAAACCCTTTCAATTCCATGAATGTTTACACTAATTGAGAGAAAATAAAATAATCAATGCCAAAGACAAGCAACTGAAAGTAAAATGACTCTTTACTACTTCGTTTTTCAAAACAAAACAATGAAAATTATGTCCACTTCCTACTCTTCCTATTAGATGCACTTCAACTAATCCTTTTAACAGTAAAAGAAGTTCATTTCATTTCAACTACTCATGATGATGTAATTCTATCTTTCAATGATGCTACTTAATGCAAAATATCAATTAAACAAACTAGAATGATGTATTTTCTTCAATGAAATACTAGAATGAATCTTTCACATAAACATTACAATGAAAATTTTCAAACAACCAAACATCAATCGTATGCAAAGTACGATAAAAGGAACTCATTTCAAACCAAATATGCAAAGATTCAATCGAAACAAATCAAGCAATGTAAACTATGCTCAGAAAAGAGACGTTCAACAAGAGAAGAGCAAACAAAACTTTTTCACTCATTCAATTGAAAACAGAGCAATATAGATGCAAGGACTAAAACATGAAATACATGAAGTGGCAAATCACCAACTTGATTTGATGAGCATATAATAAAATAAATGGACAATGACCTAGATTCCTTAGGAACACAAACCATCCAAAAAAATAAAAAAATCAAGTAATGCAATCTCAAACCAATCAAGCAAACAAATCAAGCTAAGAAAGCATTCTAGCCAGGGAGAATAAAGGCAAACAAGCCAAGAAATAGGATCTATGAGGACAAGGCACATTGACAATGATTTAAGAGAAACCCTGATTTTAACCTATAGGAATCGATGTGACTATCTAACTAGCAACCAACGCCATAAGGGGCTATGGTGTGACTTTTCAAGAGGAACTCGCGCTAGTCGGCACTACTATTAGCAAAATAATAGCGCTGATCAAGGGATGATCAAGAGATTCTAAACAAAAAATTTCCACAAACCAAAACCAGAACTATCACTCTAAATTCAAGAATCAAAGCAGTAGATAATGCAAAGTAAAGATTACAAAAGAGAAAGAGTGATATGACAAAAGTCATCACAAATCATGAAATGAAAAACAATCCAAAGAGAGGGATGGCTCCCCAGTCGAGTCACCAATTTGTGGAGTAGGAAGATTCTCTCTGTAGACAGAGACAATCCCTCTAGTCCCAGGGAAAGGGTCTAGCCACAAAAAAGACAATTTGACATAAGTTCCCTTAGATTGAGAATGGATAATATCCTACCTCTTGTATCGCTTATCCTTGTTTGATAAAGTCCTGGTGTCTTTGCTCTGATGATCAGATCCTTAATGTCAATCAAGAACCTGAAACAGATAGACAAGAAACCAAAGAAGTCATTATAACATACAATAGAATCAACCTAATTAAGAGGCTAAGGAGTCTTAAGCTACCAAATACCATAAGTGATTGTTATAGGAAACAAAATATCAATTGTATTATTTTGACAAAAAGGAAAGTACAACCTTCACCTTAGCATTGCAGGTTTCCTTCGATGTGTCCAAGTTCCAGAACCATTGTTAGCATCTCATGATTCACCTCAAACAATAGAAGTTCAAGGCTTCTTCCTCTTTTCTACAAATCAAACCAACAACAAACTTATTCTCCCTTTACAAGTGCAAACTAGATGGCTAATGTTATCAAGAGTTGTTTAGGCCATCAAGATTTTGCAGATTATTCAAGCCCTTCTATTAGCTAGCTGAGGTTGGAATAGGAGAAGTTTATATATCTTGAGAGAGGGGACATGGATCCTCTTATGATGGGAGAGGTTTCATTAATGGCAGAAGTGTTCTCAGGCACGTAATTTTATTAATCAGAAAAAAATAATTACATAATTGATTTTGCAAGAGTTTACACCCGAACAACCAAACACTCTTGCAATGAGTTATTTATAAGTTCCATGTCCTAACTACCTCTAATTATGGATCACTTATTAAATAACAAGTGTCCATTTACAATAAATGTTATTCAAACCAACTAGCTAACAAATATCCTAAAATAGAGCCTAAGATACGACACATTTTGAGAGTCATATCTAGTTACAACAATATGCTAATTCTAAAAGTCTCCATTAAATAATTAAACATTCTAGAATAATAATTATTAATTTAATATCTTATATTAATAATTATTTTATTCTAATTTTATAACCTATGATAAGATTGTATTTTTGGATCATCTAACATTCCCCCTATGATCCAAAGATACATTACAACAAATACCAAGTGCATCCCTCAACTTAGTAAATTTTATTCTGCCAAGTGGTTTCGTGAAAATGTCGGAGATCTGATCTTCGAAAGGACAATAAACTGGCTTGAGGACATCTTTGGCAATGAGAAATCGGATATGATGATACTTGGTGTCCACATGTTTTGTCTTTGAATGAAAAACTGGGTTCTTGGCAAGTTTGATGGCTGACTGGCTGTCGATGAATAATGATGTAGCTTCTGCCTGAGAAATGCCCAAATCCTGCAAAATTCGGCGCAATCAAACAATTTCACATGCTACTTCCCATGCTGAAATGTACTCTGCTTCTGCTGAAGAAGTGGCCACTGTAGCTTGTTTCTTACAACTCCAAGATACTGCTGCTGACCCCATATTCATTAAATAACCTGATGTTGATGCTCAATCATCAATACTCCCAGCAAAGTCGGCATCAGAATATCCACCAAGTATAAAATTTTTAGTCTTTGTGTAAAGAAGACCAAAATCTTTTGTTCCTTGGATATATCGAAGAACTCTCTTGGCTGCATTCCAATGGCTGTCTCGTGGTTCCTGCATAAAACGTGAAAGAATACTGACTGCATAAGATAGATCAGGATGAGTATTTGTAAAATAAATCAAGCTGCCAATCAACTATCTGTAAGTTGTACTATCCACCTTTTCCCCCCCTTCAAATTTTTAAAGTTTCAAGTTTTGCTCCATGGGGGTGAGAACGGGCTTGCAATCTTGCATGCCAAATCACTGAAGAACCTTTGCTGCATACTTACTCTGAGAAATGAAAATATGATGTGGACATTGGAAGACTTCAACTCCAAGATAGTATGAAGTAATCCAAAATCTGTCATCTTAAAACCTGCTTGTAACTCCTTTTTCACCTATGCAATATGATCATCATGGTTGCCAGTAATGATCAAATCATCTACATACATAACAAGAATTACCAGATATTTTCCCTATTGTCACACATACAAAGTATCATCAGATTCACTTCATTGAAAACCGACTTTCTTAAGGTATTCATCCATCTTTGCATACCAAGCTTAGGGAGCTTGTTTTAATCCATATAAAGCTTTGATCAATTTGCAAACTTTATGTTCTTGGCCTTCAATTTCAAAACCTGGCGGTTGTGTCATGTACACTTCTTCCTGTAAATCCCCGTTGAGAATTTCCTTTCATTTAAAGAATATTTAGAATCGGCATGACTAATCATAAGCTGAGAAATTTGGATGAATGAAATTTATAAGAAAATAAATTGTGATAAATGAAATGTGCACATCATTGTTTATAGATTGTGGGTGCCTAATAGCTGCAGAGGTAGGTTTAGGTCTTAAGCTATGGTTAATGAATAACCATAAAGTCAGGTTAGAGCAATGAACTTGGTCAGCTAAAGTAAGTGGAAGGTACTTGATAATCACAGTGAGGTTCGAGAGCCTATTAGTAGGAGCTATAGATAACCTCGAGGAACTTTCAAACTGGGACTAAGGTTGTGTGCAATCATTTACTATATGTGAGAGTTCAGTTGTTAATCACATTATAATATTAGTGATGAATATTTTCAATCTCTTAAAGTCACAGAAGCTATAAGATTTTTGATATAAATTTAATTTATTTATGATTTCTATGTTTTAGATTTTCCAAAAACAAATCAAAAGATATTCTTAATTTAAAGTTTGAGTTAAGAAATTCGATAAGATTCTTTATAGAAATTTAATTTATTTATGGTTTCTCTGTTTTAGATTAAAAAAACAAAACCAAAAGATATTCCTAATTTGTAGTTTGAATTAAGAAATTTTTATAGTTTACTGGTTTTTTTTATGACATTGAACTTTTATATGCATTTAAAAAAAAACATAGAAACCAAACTATGATTTCTTCAAAATTTCAAAATTTTATCGAAGACTTCAAGTGAAAAACATTGAAACACACAAAAGAATTTTGCAACCAAAGAAAAATTTGCACCATGAAAACTGCGACCTGTCAATGACATGTTCTACAACCTCTAGTCTAAATATCTACAACAAAATTTCAAAGTATATGGCTATTGTTTCCGGAGAACAAAAGCGAAAACTTTTTATTAAGGAAATAAAAAGTTTTACATATATCAGTATATACATCCAGACTACCTGAAGGCAGACCTGCTGATTTGTCAATTCTCCCAAAACTGAGAGATGAAATTAAGAAAAAACCATAAAGATCCAGTCCAAAAAAAGACTGTTTGGGACGGATTCATCGTCCTGTTACTGTTGTAAAACGGTGAGACTGTTTTGGTGCATAATATCCCTGTCTTAAAAAATTTTACATGTTAAGAAGACGAAAGTGAGGCCTCCTTCAGAGAAGGAAAAACGGCCTCATACATAGGCTGTTATAATACTGATAAAAAAGAGAGACAGAAATAGTTTAAGCTGACGGAGAGGAGAAAAAAGGGACGAAACCGTCCTGAGACTGAAATATATATATCAAAACACATATTTGAAGAGCATTGCGACCAAAAGGAGATAGACATAGGATCTGTCACGGCCCTGCAACCTGGAACGATGAGGAGATAAAACGAGAGGCGCGATTATTGAGGAGGAGCAAAAGGGGGCTGCTCTGATGTGGAAATCTGCCCCTGTCTGATTTCTTCTATGGACCAACTGCCCAAAACTTGTTGTAGGCCAGCTTTAGAAAGCTGGTCTGCTGCTGTATTTTTGTCCCTGAAAATGTGGCATATGGAAAAGTTGTTAAAGTGAGATTTTAAAGACAAAATATCTTCTAAAAGAGGCTTCAAAATCTGAAGTATATGGCTATTGTAAACATGATGGCCCGCAGTAATTTGAGTAGCTATGAGTAAACACTGCTCTTGAGAAACAAACGTAAGGCTCTATCTAAGATTCCTGGAAGGATAATTTATAATATGGACTCTTATTAGGGTATAAAGAATTTTGGAAGTGCAGGTCTGGAATTACTGCAATTCTTATTGCAACAGTGTTAGCCATGCGAGAGTTTTCAAAAACACGTGAGCAGATCACATAATGGAATCCGACAAAGATTAATTCAATTAGTGACAGACTGGACTACTTACAGATTAATTCAATTAGTGACAGACTGGACTACTTACATATTAATTCAATTAGTGACAGATATGACTGGAAATTTTGCTCTGACCTGAGAAAGTTGAAGTGGTGAGTCGGCGCACAATGGCAAGTTACCCTGTTAGGTATCCAGGTTTGCTTGCAATTCCAATTCGAGAACTTTAATCCGCCAGGGAAGAACACATGTCCAGACAATTTTGAGATAACTTTTCCAAATTCATAGAACAATATGGCCTGCGCAGAAGCATGGCAATAAGTATTCTTGAAATTAATAGGGAAATCTAGTCTTCTCTAAATTAATGTATTTGGTTGTTTCTTATTAGGATTGAGATCTTTTATTTAGGTCCAAGATCCTATTATTTAGGGAGCAAACCACCCAATTAGTGTATGATTTTATATGTATGAGACTTTGATTGAATGAATAGTGCGTGAGTGCTTAAGCATTCTCCAGGTTAGCCTTTTGATTTTATCTCATAATGTCTCTCTTTGATTTTAACATGGTATCAGAGGGTGTTGAAGACAGTTGACTGGAGTTATGAAGATCGGGTTGTGATATGTTTTGATTCAATGAGGAGAGCGCGGATCATGAGGAAAGGTGTTCAATACTGAAAGCGTTGTGTATTTGTTCATCACTGGAGCTGTTGGAAAGCGTGAGCCGCTACCTGAGATTCTAAGGAGGGTTCGCAGCGTTTCTGGTGAGTCTGTGTGGTTGTGAGTCTGCTGGTGGAGTCGTGGCTCAACATGGTGGTGAGTCTGCAGAGTATCAGGCTATTCTTGTGGAAGGGGTGTCTTCCCATCAACGTTTCGTGCCTACAGATATGAATTTGTGGAGCAGCAATGATTGTGTCTACATACAGCGTTGGTGTCGTTGTGTTTATAGCGTTGTGGAGTCGTTGTTTGCCTTGGATCTCTACAACGGGAGCATTGGTTGACGCAGTGACAGCGTGGTGGTGTCTTGGTGTCATTTAATTTTTTTTTCGTTCCTTAGCTATTGGTTTAACTTCCCAAGGGTCAAGCCAAAGAGTGTTTACGCCTCAATCGTCTATGTATAAAAACTATAGTGGATCGATCGTGGATTTGCAGGGTGTGTGGTGGATTTGTGTGGTGGTTGGTGGCATCAAGCCCTAAGTAGAGCAGTGAGCGTGGAGCAGCAACTCGTTTGAGTTGTGGCTTGTTCCTGCGAATGGATCCGTTAAATTGGAATAGCAATAGCCCGTTGAATTGGGTAGTCTTTGTGGGTGATTGTTTTGCTCGTCCTCCCTCAGCACAACAAAACAGATTTTGGTATATTGCTAGTGTGTTTTTTTTGTTAGACATTGATTGCCCAAGGAGGGTGGCAGATCAGGGATCGGTGATGAGGTATATTGCGCCTCTTCTAATTGCTTGAATCTGCGATTACCCGTGGTGTGGAAAATTTAGCATGGATATTTTTAGCAATGGATCAGTGTGAGCATTTCGCAGCGTGGATCGTTTGAATTTGAATTTCGCAGCAGTGGCTATCTTGAATTTGAAGGCGTATCAGGGTACCAACAACATGAGTTTGAGCTGCTCCTGAGACCGGTTGGAAGCAGGGAAAATTTTAAGAACCCCCCCTAAATTTACATGTATAATAAATGGGCGAATCTCCATGGTATATAGGAAAAATGGAAGGAGATTTTATCAATAATATGATATGTATATATAATTTTTTGGTGAATCTCTCACCAGGCATGGTGAATATTTTACTCAATTATAAAAATCTTGTGTTTATTGAATACACAAATGAAATCATTGCATTTCTTTAAAATATCTTTTGAAATCAAAATTACCGAAATTACATATTGATAATCTAGTGGGTGTAAGATAAAATTCACCCGTGCCATTCACAGAAAACATGAGAAAAAACCTAATACTATATATAAAACCAAGAAAAATTCAAATTCATCACTTCTAGGGACGTCATAACCACCCTGCCAATACACAAGTATGTTCCTATTTGCAATTAGAAAAATTACCCAAATTACAATCTGTTTACTCCACTTCTAGGGACCTCGTAACCACCCTGCTAATACACAAGTATGTTCCCATTTGCAATTAGAAAAATTACCCAAATTACAATCTGTTTACTCCAACATATGTTGGAAAGTTATAGAAGGATGACTAGTGCAATCAATCCATTCCTTTTAGCCCTGGATTTGTTTCAGTTTAAAACAGAAGTATACAAATATACTTGTCCAATGTCCATGCTTTAACCATTCACCTTAAGATGTTTTTACAATATAATTTCCTAAGTCTATTTAATATCTTCATTATCATAAAAACCAACCTATATCCATCTTAACTCCACATCTACCACCCTTAGGAGGATGAAATCTATTTATCCCTCTGAGCACTTGGTAGACCCAGAATTAAGATGGATCTAAGATAAGAATTTCCCCTTTAAATAGTCTATGCTCACATGAATACCATGGGTCAATACCATGGGTTATCATAAACCTGAGCTTAAAAATTACTATTAGTAATTTATAAAAATTAATAAAATTAATAGTTGATTTTTATTTATTTTTTATTTTAACCAAGCTAAAATGTTTAACCTACATTAAATTACAACATCCATTCTTGATCCACCAAGCCCCAAGAGGATCAAATATTTTTTCACTCTATGCTAGTTTGCATATCACAATATTTGATACCTCTCGGGGGTTAGTAGATCCAGATAAAAGATGGATCTATGCTAGTTTAATTCCCCCATTTAAATAGGCTACATTCTAGGTGAATACCATGGGTCAATACCATGTGCCATTTTTGTGAGGGTCAATACCATGTGCCATTTTTGTGAATACCATGGGTCAATACCATGTGCCATATTTTTATTAATTCTAATATTAGGGTTAATAATGATTTTTTTGCATGGTATTAATAACAATGTAGTCCATGGTATTTGTCCCATAGCATTTTGCCCATAGGTTTCACCTAAATATAACCCATTTTTTGAGTGTTCGTAAATATAAGGTGACTTATGGAGTAAATATAAAAAGATGTTTTATTTGTTTACCATACCTCTCGTTTATTTATATTTTTATTAATTTACCATACCTCTTTTACAAATATGGTATTTGGCCCATAGGATTCACTTAAATAAAACCTCTTTCTTGAGCCTTCATAAATAGAACGAAGGTTATGGACTAAATATAAAAAGAGGTTTATTTACTTACCATACGTCTAGTTTATTTATATTTATATTTATATTTATTTACCATACCTTTTGAGTAAGTATAAAAAGACGTTTTATTTATTTACCATACCTCCACTTTACTTATATTTTTATTTGTTTACACCCTTGCATGTATATAAGGTGACTTATGGAGTAAATATAAAAAATGTTTTATTTATTTACCATACTTCTCATTTATTTATATTTTTATTAATTTACCATAGCTCTTTTATAAATATGGTATTTGGCCCATAGGATTCACTTAAATAAAACCTATTCTTGAAAATGGGCGAATGGATTCACTTAAATAAAACCTATTCTTGAAAATGGGCGAATGGAAGGTTGTAACTCCTAATTTCAAGGGCTAAATTTACCTTTTTTACCCTCTCCCTTAAAATAAGGTGGGCTATTTGAGGTGATTTGTAAAAATGTACTATGATACAAAATATTCGCCCACTAAAAATTTAAAACCCCTTAATTTCACCAAAGGGCGAACATTCGCCCCTAAAATTATCCTTGCTCTTTATCATTCCCCTTGTTAGGTTTAGACTCAACGTCATAGAATGCATATGATTCAAAAGCATTCAGCTCTGCCACTAGAAACTGCTTGGCTCGACACTCACTAGTGTTGTGAGTGGGGATCTTATGGAACTCTCATCATTTCCCTATGTCCTTATTTATCTTCGTGGTGATGTTCTTTGCTTGCGGCTTTGGAAGGTTATCTTGGGTTGCCTCGTCTTGGATTTATCCTTTGTCGTATGGTTTGGGGGTGCACTTCCCTTACTTCAGATTTACAGATCCAAAGTCTCACTTATTTTTTTCAAATTTATGCTCGATCATGACAGCGTATCAATAGGCAACACCAAGCGAGGAGATGTCCATTAACTCCATCTCATTCTAGATTTACTTGTGTAGATAGTCATGGTACTTGAGTACCAAATGCTACTCAGAATCCTTAATACCCAACTTCATGTGAAGAGTATGAAAAATATTTGTAAACTTCGACACATCTTGGTCCCTTCCCTAGCACAGCATGGTCCACTTTATGTATTTATCTTCATAGCTCCATACAGTGTAATATCATTCCTTGATGGCGTCTCGAAAAGAATTCCAAGTATATGTTGCTAAAAATAGTGATGGTTCTCTCTTGTCCTTCTATCATAGTGGGTTTCCCACTAGTCCTTACATGAGGGGCAAATTTGAGAAGAGAAAAAGTAATCTTTTCTCGATTAACCTAAAAATATCCTTCCAACAAATTTGATCATCTATCTATGGTGTCTGCATCTATCTGGCCTTCAAATATGGGAATGTAAAAGTTGACTTGTACCTTAAAGGGAGTGGTGCCTCCAGAGTGGCTACTGGATGAAGATGCATTGCCTGTGGGTAGTCGCTGAAGGATCTATGCAATGTTATCCATCATCACATTCCTCTGTTTCTTGAGGGCTTCTTTGAGTAATATTTTGAAAGGATCTTCTGTTCCCTCGTCTTTCTTTTCTTCTACCATGGGAGGCATTCTAGGTTTTTGGGGCTGGTCATATAAAGTTTCAACCAGTTTGGGCCCTAACTCCTTATACCCTGACCTTGTTGGGGACATGTAAAGAAAATCAGAGAAATAGAAGACCACTCTGATACCACTGATATAAACTTATATAGGAATGCAATAGAATACAAATACAAACATAAACATAAAGATGCAGTTGAAATAAAAATTCATTTCATTAATATCAAAGAATTGAAATATGCTTACATACATAATGGAAATAAACTAGCTCGGGCAATGGTAGCTTATCTCTGAGAAGAGATGTGGTGGCTACATGCCTCTAAACTATGTTACAATGAGGGTCAAGGGAATTTTTGTTATTGAACAAGGGAAAAAACTAAACATAAAAAACCCTAACCACATGAGATGGATCACCAAGAGTTTTTTGGCCTCATTGGGGTTAGTTGGTTAGCTAACTTCCCAAGGTCGTAACTTGGTCATATGATCTATATTTGGTGCATACAATACCTCATTAGAAATATCCCTCTGTGTACTATAGAATTTGTTGCAAGCAATTTATTATGGCTATAGGTTCGCTGCAAACCTCAAAAGTATGTCGTTTAGAGGGTAAAAAAAACTCTAGAAGTTCAGGACCTGAAAAACCACTAAAAATAGTAAATGTTGCTATAATCAAGGAAATAGATGAAACCGACTAGAAGTCTTGCTAGAATAGAAGGTTGGCTGCCAATATCCACCTGGATCAAAGTGTTGCTAGAAGGTAGTAACATATTAATGGCATGTGATCATAGGGTGTTGTCACAAGTAGGTGACATAGTCATTATAGGTTACAACCATTGGATTGGCCCATGTGGGAACAAGTTTTATAACAAGTTGTGTTTTTGGTTATCATGGGACAATAATAGGTGGTAGCATATCTACAATAGGTTTTGCAACAAGTTATATAATAGGTTATATATGGATATATAAAGTGTTATCATAGGATGGTAACAAGTATGTCATCGGTGATGATAGACCTTCTAACATGACACAACATGTGTTATGGAAGGCATGTGACAAGTTTTTGGTAAGATGTAACATGTTTTCTGACAAGTTTTGTATAAAGGTTATGATAGAACTTTGATCATCTCTTATGTAGAAGATGTGATTGGTCGTTTGAAAAGTTTTGATGAGTCACAGGACCATGCTAGGTGTATGGAAAAGCTAATGAAAACTTGTGGTTGGGTTTTGTCACAAGTCATGACAAGTTTGGCACAACTTTGAAAACATACTTGAATATAGTTTGACTGGAATTCCAAGCTATAATTAATCACCACAATGAAGAAAATAGGGAACTTAGTAGGCATTTGTTAGAGATAAATGATTGAACTTGAGTAGAAATGCAAAGAATTAGAGAAAATATAAGCTCAAAAAGATTTTAATAGATTTCAGATGAATTAAAAATCAGGTAACAAGAACTATCTACAATAACTATGTGAGTTGAACAAGTTAACTATTATTTAAAATAAAGGAAAATCAATGAGAATAATGACAATTAGAGGGGTTGAAGCAATGAGCAAAGATATTATTTGCATGCAAGAATTGTGAACAACAACAACAATTAGTAATAATGTAGGATGATTGTATGCAGGAGTTAAATGCCAGAATTGTATACAGGGATGATATATAGTGTTGGCATGTAGGAACAATGTTTCCTCATGGTTGAGGCACAAGAATGCCATCATTATATGAATTTATACATAATTACCACATTACATGAAAATTAATTCATTTTTTCATGTTTAGATAATTGTTTTCATTCTTATGATTGATGTTTCTCTTTTTGAAATTAGGAATATGAGAATATGAATTCAAAATTAATTATTGATAATGTTAATTCCATTGACATTGATTTCCTTTAGGTGTGATAAAGATGGTGTTGGGAGGGCACACTTTCCAGCAGGGGACGAGGACCTCCCAATCCTATTCATGTGCATATGGAATTGGAGATGTGGAGGATGACCAAGATGAAGCCGTGTATAAGGACATGGAACTAAACTTATTTTGCATCAACAGATTCAGATTATCGATATATCATGCACTGAGGACAATGCATAAAATAATGGGGGGCGATGTGATGCCCTTATCTATATCCCCTGAGTTGTACATGTGTATGTGGATATTGGGGTTGGGGTGTCTTTGGAAGTATTCACATGGGTAGGCCAGTGGGATGAGTATCACATGATAAGGCCAAACCGTATATATAAATAATGTAAAATAAAATTTATGTTGGTGAGCCATATATTTTGGATTATTAAGATGTTGAGAAATAATTTATATTATGAGGCTTGTGTGCCCATGTATCCATATTAAATAGTGGTGGGGTCAGCATGCCCAAATTTATATGCATTTAATGGTTGTGAGGCCTTGGATCCTAAATTGGTAATTATATTGTAATTAATTATTATTAATAATAAAATAGTATGGCTACAAGGTTCTCCATGTTAAAAGAGTATGGAAGACGATGTGACTCCATGGTGACAAGAAACAACATGTTGGAGACAATTGTGGGTGAGAAAGGGCACCTGGGGCCCACATGGCTTTAAGAGTGCCACATGGAAAAGAGAGACATTCAGTGGGAAAAGTATGTATATATGCTTTCCCCCAAGCAAGATTATCGATTATCAATCTGATGATCATTTTTCTAAGGAGGGTGATGGTTTTGGACTCTAGTCCTAAGCAACCAGTTGGTGAACCTTGAGCTTGGGTTTTGGACCAACTGGGAGTCGTGTTAGTTTGTTGGTATGGAGGGTGCATCAAACCCTATAGAAACTTAGATGTTGGGTTGGAACCTTGGCCATGTTTGTATGGATGATTTCAGTTACTATTACTATTGAACCCCATAATTGCATCTTTTTGACACTCTGTTTTCCACATTAATCCTTCCTTTTTGACCTTCACAAGTTACAATATGGGTATCAATTTACAAGGTTGAAGAATAATTGGTGTATAATCATCATATATTTCATAAGTGTCATTTGTCTTTATTATTTGACTTAATATCTACCTAAGCTACTCAATTACAATGATTCTGTAGCTGATAAAAGTTTCTACAGCTAGATCCAAGGTTTGATAGGTTGTGGAGCTCCATTCGAGAAATAGGGCACATGGGTAGTTAGAAAATAAGGAGGAAAAGGATTCATTCCTATTTGCAGAAGCTGGATTGATGAAAAAAGCACCTTATCAATCCGGTCAAAGGATAAGTCAAACGACGTAGAAGGCACATATCAAGCGAGCGAGATGTAGATTTTCTATCTCATGATTTGCTACGTTGTTAGCAAGTCATGAATAAGATTACGATATCTTATCTCTTAGGATAATTATAGCTGATGTTGATTAGCATAGGCATAAAGCTCTTAAAACATTTATTGTGTAAGGGTTTTATAAATATGCCTCTCAGCATAGCTAAAGAGGATGGGAATTGTATTTGAGAAGTACTCAGTTTTGATATAAAAACTTTGTTTCAAATCCATTTATTGTTGTGCACTCCAATGCATGAATAATAATTTTATGAAAGATTTATAACGTTTCTTACTCTCGTAGGAGGCCCCCCTTGAGAAAGTAAGGATTTTGTTTATTTACAATTAGTATTTCAGCACATATTTGCTTTAGATTTTGTCAATTCAAGCAAGTATTCAGGTTTTGATTTTTAGATATAGATTTGAAATTGTTTTACTAATCATTCTATTGATCAAGAAACAAGAGATGTCAAATGCATATGGATAGAGCTTAATTCAAAATAGCAATAGGGATTTAAGCTTTACACTGCTATATATTTTAATCACCATTTTCATAGAGATAAATTTATTTATGAGTACGATTTGAAGAGTGATTTTATTTAAGTACATGTGTGATTCTCATTCAAACAAGTGTCAGTTATGATTATTATTAAAGAAAGTGTGATTTCAATTTAAATGAATGCAATTTTCAAGAATGATTTTCATTTAAGCAAGTGTGTTTGATTTTCATTACAATAGGTGTGATTTTACTTTAAACAAATGTGTGAGTGATTTTATTTCAAACAACTGTGAGTGCAATCTTATGAAGCAAGTTTGAAGTTTATTTTAAGTAGGATGAAATTTTTGTTTAAGCAAAGAGAGAAGAATAGATTACACTTGATATGATCTATTTGTTTATTTATATAGCCATAGAGAAACATGTGCGTCTTGATAACTCAAATTAATTTAGGAATTTAATAAGTGACAAAGACTTCTAACACATACAATGCACATACATTTCATCAATTTGCTAGCCCTAGTTGATAATTTTGTGTAAGTAATTTAACATCAATTAAGTTACCAAACATTTTGGCGTCGTTTCTGGGGAAGTGTATATAGGAATATTTTTCTTTTCCTTTTAAAATAAAAATAAAAAATGATATGCATAGAGAAAGAGATTCTAGAGGTAGATTTGTAGGTAGAGGTAGAAGTTTGAATCCAATGTCATCACTCACCCCACAATGACCTTGTAGTGCCACACTATCCACCCAAACTCATATTCCATCTATTGCAAGGAAACACAAACTTCTTGATGTACTTAGATCTGAAATCCAACCTAGAGATTCACCAACTTCATCAAATGAAGCTATAATAGAAGAATATGATCCTATATCCCCAACAAAAGGAGTAATTTTTCTATCTTCAACTAGAGAGAAACTTCTAGGACAAGAACTAGAAATTCCTAATGCAGAAAAAGAGGAAGAAACTTATTTTAACCTTCAATTAATAGAGGAACTAGAAGAGGTGTTAGAAAATCCAATTTTGGAACCTTACATTAATTTTGAAGAATCTACAACGGCTGGAGAAGGGGAAGGAGAAGTCCATAATGTGAATGGTGAAAAACCCAGGATTGGAGGGAGGAAGAGGAGGAAATAGGGGAGGTGGAAGAGGTGGAGGAAGAGGAAGAGGAGGTGGTAGAGGAGATCCATAACATTTTTGATTTCCCATCCTCGATGAAGATACCATAACCAAAATGAAAAATATCTCACCCTCCATCCTTCCAAATTTTCATGGATTAAGGAGTGAAGATCATGAAACATATCTCTTTGAATTTCAAGTCTTGTGTAGATCTTATGATTACTTGATTAACACTCAAAAGTTGAACTTGTTCACAACAAATCTTAAGGATGCAACATTAAAATGGTTCATGGGCTTAGGAGTACATTCTATAAGAACATGGGAACAAATGAAAACTACATTATTAGAGAAATATAAGGATTACTATATGCCCCATAATCTTAAGGATGAATTCTTTAAAATGATGCAAAAAGAAGATGAAAATATTGAAGATCTCATTGAAACATTTTCTTATAATGTCAAAAGGGCTAAAATGCATAATCTAGATGAAGAAACTTTGAAACCTCTCTTATTAAAATCCATCAGAGATGAGTGGATTGATCTTCTCAATTTGTTGGCTAAGGTAGATATTTCTCAATTAACATTTGGAGAAATTTGTGAGTTATGCAGACACAATTCAAGAGGTAAAGCAAGAACTAGGAAAAATCCAAGAGACTTTATCATGTCTAGGATTAATGAATCTGTAGTCGGGACAGTAAGTAGGGCTGAATTAGGCAATTTTCTTGACAATTTTAAAATAGATGTCTTGGGGAGTCTTAGTGAACAAATAGACACCCTTAAAGCACAAAACAAGAAAAAGGCTAAAAATGTTGGATTATTTATCTTTTGTCCAAAATGTGGAAAGAAACATTTGTTGAGAGAATGCCCTCTTGACTTAAAAGGTGTAGAAACTTGGGTTATATGTGCAGAAAATCATTATACAAAGGAATGTCCCTCAATACTAAGTCTTAAATTTGTCTATAAAGAGGAATCAATATAAAATCAAGTAGAAACCCTCTATTTTATTACTAAGATACCATGGAAAAATTCACAACCAAATATGACCCAAAGTTTTAACACTCAAACATTTGCACAACCATCACAAAGCAATTGGACTGCACCAATGCCTTGGAAATCTTGGCCTCAACCTTTGGCACAAGAATGGAAAAATCCTCATGGAAAATACCCTCAATATCCTCAATATCAACAATCCTACCCTATTTTTCCACCAAAATATTTTCGTCAACCTGTTCAACTAACTCAACCTTAGAATCCAAATCGACAACTTTCATACCATTTCCTCAAAGACCAAATCAAATGCCTACTAAACCAATTCCAAACTTGAATAATAATAAAAATTCACAACCTGAATACAATGTGGAAGGATAAAATTTAAAAACATTACATGATAACTCCTTTAGATCTAAATCATATTCAACTTAAATCTAGTAGAGTAGTGGAAAATAAGTCACCATCAATTGTTATTCAGGAATCTGAAAAAGAAAATCTCTTTGAGGAAGAGAAATATCTTCATCAAGAGGAAAAATATAAAAAAAAACCACCCCAGCACATTCTGATGATATGTCAATAAAATCATCTCCCATCACAAAACAACCTTTAGTTTCTGTTCAAACACCACCTTCTCCTGAAAGATTGAAAATTGATAAATGGGTAGAAAAATAGGTTATTTTGCCTGATTTGATATGATAGATGAAAATGAAGAATGTTTTCATAAAAATTCCTTTGTTACAAGCTATCAAAGAAACACCAATATTTACAATGACAATTAGGGAGTATTAAAAGACTAGGAAGAAAGAAGAAAGAAGAAAGAAGTCAAAAGAATTTAGTTAGCTGGAAAAATTGAAAATATCATGATGGGAAAAAAACAAAAATTCTGAAATATATTGATCCAGGAAGTCCCATTTTGAAATGACACAACATTGGCATCAAAATTCCAAATACATTGATTGATTTAGGAGCACCTATAAACATCATGAGTAAACAAACTATGAATCAATTGAAACTTCCTAATCTTCAATATACATCTACATTATCGCAATTAGTAGATAGATATGTTATCAAACCTAATAGTGTGTTAGAAGATATATTTGTATCCTTATATTCTTGGGAATATCATGTTGACTTTATGATATTGACACTCAAGAATAATTTAGGAGGACATCCATTGGTTCTAGGAAGACCATGGTTAGCTACAACTGATGTTTTTATAAGTTGTAGATTCTATGATATGTTTATTTCTGATGGAAGTTCAACAAAGAAATTCACATTATATCCTCTTGCAAAAACAACAATAGAGGTAGAAAGTGAAGAATGGATAGATGATGATATTGATATACGACCAATCTTTGTTACTTCACAAATAGATGAAGAAGAACAACTTTTGTATTTAATAGAAAATAATGAGTCTTCCTCATATTGTAAACCTAATCAAAGTTTTCAAGAACAATGTAATATTGAATATGTATCATCATGTCAATAGTCTTTACATTCTATGGAAAAATTTGACAATTCTTTAATAGAAATATTTCAAAAAAAAAAAAATGAACATCAATAATAATCTCGAAGAATTTTAAAAGAAAGAATTAATAAAGATGTTACAAGAACATTCCTTTTCTTATGCATGGGAATACAATGACATGATGGGAATTAATCCCAATACTTGTATACATCATATATATATTGAAGAAAATTCCAAACCAATCTGACAACCTCAGAGAAGAATGAATCCAAATTTAAGAGAGATTATTAAAGAGGAGCTACAAAAAATTGTTAAATGTGAATTTCATTTATCCAATATCAGTTAGCTAGTGGGTTTCACCATTGGTAATTGTTCCTAAAAAGAATGGAAAATGGACAGTATGAATTGACTATAGGGAATTGAATAAAGTGACTTTAAAAGATAATTTTCCACTTCCTTTTATAGATCAAGTTTTAGATACATTGGCAAGAAATAATTATTTTTCATTCTTGGATGGTTTTAGTGGATACAACCAGATCCAAGTAGCTCTAGAAGATCAAGTAAAACCACTTTAAATGTCCATGGCGAACCTATGCCTACCAAGTACTTGTTTTTGGGTTATGTAATACACCTGCAACATTCCAAAGAGCAGTTTTAGGCATTTTCTATGATCTAATTCATGATTGTGTAGGAGTTTATATGGATGATTTTACTGTCTATGGAAATTCTTTTGAAGAAGCTCTTAGAAATTTGGAAAAATTTCTCATTAGATGTAAAGAAGAAAATCTCTCATTAAGTCATGAAAACTGTTTTATGATGTTTTCTGAGGGAATTGTTTTAGGACACCATATTTTAGGAAATGGAATTAGAGTGGATATATCTAAAGTAGAATTTATTTCTAAATTATGAATTGCCACTTGTCAAAGAGATGTTTGAATTTTTTTCGGTTTTACTACCTATTATAGAAGATTCATAGAATTTTTTACAAAAAATAGCCTCTCCACTTTTAAAATTAGTCATAGAAGATTGTGAATTCATTTGGAATTTTGATTGCCAAAAAGCTTTTGAAACATTAAAAGAAAATATTTTTGAAGCACCCATTCTAAGAGGACCAAATTAGAAACTACCTTTTCACATTTCAACTAATGCCTCTGATACAAATTTAGGAGTTGTGTTAGGACAAAAGGATTTAACTCCTTATGTCATTGACTACACTAGTAATAATCTAACACTTGCAGAGCTAAATTACACTGTAACAGAAAATGTGTTTTTAGTTGTTTTCCATGCCATCAATAAATTTAGACATTACATCACTGGTTATGAAACCTTCATACATACATATCATTCTACAATTAGATATTTAATGAATAAACCAATCACTAATGGTAGAATTACAAGATGGTTATTTTTGTTACAAGAATTCAATATTACTATTTTGGATATACCTAAAAACTAAATACAGTTGTTGATTTTCTATCTCGGATTCAAAATGATAATAACGATGTTCTTGTAGAAGATAATTTTCCTGGTGAATACCTTTTTGTAGTATCTATTAAATCTCCTTGGTTTGCAAATATTTGTAATTACTTGGATAAAGGGAAGTTACCACCATATTTGTCTCCTTGAGAGAAAAGAAAGGTTATTCAAACTAGTGCATCCTATTCATGGATAAATGAATAATTGTACAAACAGGACCTGATTTAATAATTCGAGGATGTGTTAGAGAAGATGAAGTACCAAAGATATTGAAGGCTTGTCATGATTAGCCATGTGGAGGACATTTTGCTGATAAAAGAACTACTTATAAAGTCCTTCTCTTAGGATATTATTGGCCTTCCCTTTTTAATGATGCTAAGGAATATGTTAAGAGCTGTGATAGTTGTCAGAGAATGGGAAAGCATGTTCGTTATGATGAAATTCCTTTACAGCCTCAGGTACTTATTGAACCCTTTGAAAAATGGGCTTTAAATCTTGTTGGTCCAATCAATCCACCATCAAGACAAAAAGGTATATTCTTGTTTGTACATATTATGTCACAAAATGGGTAGAAGCTAAAGAACTTTCTTCTACTACTTAAAATGATGTAGTTTCATTTATTTTTGAGGATATTTTCACTCGTTTTGGTGTCCCAAGGGAAACTGTGACAGATCAAGGCACTCAATTTACATCCAAGTTGGTAAAAAAGATAATGGAGGAATACAAAATCAAACATAGAAGGTCAACTCCATACCATCCACCAACAAATGGATAAGTTGAATCTACCAACAATGTAATTGAAGAAATTCTTACCAAAACTATGCATTTGCATAGAAGGGATTGGATAGAAATCTTCAAGAATCTTTGTGGGCATATCATACCATATGGAGAAATACAACTGGACACACTCCTTATGAACTTTTTTATGGTAAAAAAGTATTATTTCCTATTGAGTTCTATATAAATAATTTTAAAACAATAGCCAAATTGGGTCTTGATTTATCAGAAGCCCAAAGACAAAGAATAGAACAATTGAATGAATTTGATGAGATGTGACAAGATGTTATTCAAAGAACTAATATAATCCAACAACAAAGATCTAGATGGCATGATAATTTTATCAAATAAAGAAAATTTCAATCTGGTAATTGGGTATTTCTTTTTGATTCAAAATTTAAGGATTTTCAAGGGAAATTTCAAACTCATTGGCTTGGTCCATATTAGATAGAAACTGTTTTTGATAATGGAGCAGTTAGAATCAAAACTATTGATGAAGAGAAGGTGACCTTCCTTGTAAACTGTCATAGATTACAAGTATATCATAAACCATTAACAAAGGATGAATTCATAAGGGATCTGCAAGGCAATTTTGATTTAAAGCTGGTTAAGGAAGACTCTTCTTCCTCTCCAAATTAGTCTTTTATTTTTCTAAAATATAATAATAATAATAATAATAACAAATAAAAGAATAAATTGAATAAACATGAAAAGAAACATTGTTGGCATGCTTATACATAAAATCCAAGTTGAAAACCAAGAATTATTGGTAGCTTAGATTTTCTTTTCCCTATTCTAGTCCCATTTCCTTTTTATTCCTCTTTTTTGTTTTTGTTTTGGAATAATACAGTTATGGAATTATTAACAGTCTGTAGCTCAAAAAAATTCTACAGCTACACTGACAAATTATGACCAGAGAAAATGGAAATTATGGTAAATGTGAAATTTCAATGAAGATTTCAGCTAAAGCAACTTGACAACCGGTAGAAGATAAGTCAAAAGTAGTAAGACAAGGGAGGAAAGGTATGTAAATATTGAGTTGTATAATAAAGGAAAAACATTTGAATTATGAAATTAAATGATGGATAAATTTTGTTACTACGATGTCGAGTAGTGCTTACCCTTAATTGATTCGACACAGCTCTAATTATAACGAAAGTATCAATGTCTTGTGAACTGAGTCGGACTTAAAATCATGATATCATAAAAAAATCACCTAACTTCTCCACTCATCATTCCTCTGCATGTTGAATGCCTCCATCTCATTTAACCCTATTCTAGTGCCAAGACTAACTTCACCTAAAACATTATTTTCCTGACTTGTCTCATACTCAAACTCCTTCCCATTCCCCGAACTTGTCAAAAAGATCGATTATGGGTTAAACTTCCTCTACCATGGAGTCATTGTGAAGTCATAATTGAGTGGAATTAGGTTTCTGGAAGGTTACGCATAGGTCAAATAAATGTTGTATCAAGGTCAATGGTTGAAATTTATGGAGAAATTCAACAACCATGAAAATGAGGTAACAAAATCTTTTACTAGGGCGTATGATGACATTAAATCACAAATCAGGGACATAAAGCTAGTATTGATAGAATCCTTCATAGCAGTAGCCATAGAATTGCCAATAATTGGAGAAAGATGATTTAAAAACAAAACAATTGAAGAAAGATAATGGAGGGTTTTTCTCAAAAATTCAGCTATGGAAATTTCTGAATTTAAAAAGTGAATTTCTGTTACGACTTTGAGAAATAAATGGAGAAACCTACTACTGATCATCCAAAAGTTTATAAATTGTGAAAGAAGATTTGGCAATATGTTCTTTTATCATGCAAGATTAATGTTGAATTTGTTAGATGGAAATGAAATTAACTTAGCATATTTTCTGCTTCAAATTTTAAGAAAAATGGCTAATAGAATTCAAAGGAAAATTCAATCTATAGATAGTTCTTTATATCATCATGGTTTGGTGAAAATATTGATTGAAGCACACCTAAGAAAAATTGGAGACAACTGAGAAGATTTCCTAGTTAGGAATCATTTCAAGGAAGCAGAAATAAAAGAGCCTAGTGATAAAACAAAGAAAGGTAAAAGGAAGTTTACCATAAAAGGGAACTCATGGGAACAACACTCAGAAGATGAAACTCCTCTTGCTGATATGATATTAAATCTTAAGAAGAAAATGTTGGAATAACATAAGCTGGCACTCAAGAAGAAAATTCATCTAAAGAGAAAACAAAGTAGAGAAAGGTTAAGGAGCAATCCATTACTACTAAGCCATGATCTTCTGTAAGGAGGAGGGAAAGGATCAATAAATAAATGCATGAACAACCTTGACAGTCCCCAGAAATTGTTGATTTAGAAATGGAAACTTTAGTTCCATCACTGATTCCATCACACAGTTCCATCACCGATTTCATCACCAATTGCTAACGCAGTAAGGAAAACTCCAGAGATTGATCGAGTACAACAAGAAATTTATGACCATATAGAGTCCTTGGAAAGGAAAGCTACGTGAAAATTTATTGCATCATCTTCAACTCAAGGTGAAAATGAATCACTCAATTCAAATATTTCAAGGTATCTTCAGGTTGAAGAAACCCTTAAACAAGAAATTTATGAGTTAGAAGTATTGAATAGACATTTAAAATAGGAAAAGGAAGTAGTGAAGGCACAAAATGAAATCCACAGAACCTAGAATGACAATATACTATTAAACCTTGGTATGTGGCACAAGAAAATAAGAAATTTATTGCTCAAAACAAATTTCTTTAGAGAAAGATTATGGGCCTGAAACAAAAAAATTTGATGAAGAAGCCAAGGATGATAATCACTGCTAAGGAATAAAGGAGAAGTAATTTGGATGTCCTTTGTCAAGTATATGAGGTGGTTCAATAACAAGGAGTACTTATAAATTTTTCAATTTTGCATGACATGCAATGTGTTCTATGTGGGAGAATGTTGAACCCCAAAATTGCTTCTTTTTGACACCATTTTCAACCTTAATCCTTCCTTTTTGACCTTCATAAGTTACAATCTGGGTATCAATTTCCAAGGTTGAAGGATAATAGGTATATAATCATCATATATTTCGTAAGTGTCGTTTGTCTTTATTATTTGACTTAATATCTATCTAAGCTACCTGATCTAGAGATGGGGGTTTGATAACTTGTTATTCTTACAAGAACCTCCCACTCAGTTAAACAAATAGATGATCTAGCTTATATATGACATTTGTGGAATTAGATACTTGAAACAGGTGTATGTCATTTGTTTTTAACTATTTAAGTGCTTTAAGTCAATTTGTTTTTGCTGATATTAAACACATATAATAGTGATATAATGCAACAAATAAACATCAACACATAACATCAAATTTAATCTAGGAGTTCACACGAATATCGTGGGCTATGTCTCCTTGAGCTTTTGTCATTTTGACTTGGCTCTTTGGGATTATGGTAAAGTTTCTTTTACAAGTTCCAAACTTAACTCCAATGGTTATTGAACTGAACCAGTGGGCTTAGAATACCATCTATATCCCTGTCATGGCTGTCATCACTCTGCAAACATATCTAAGCTCCCTTAGACTTGATTCCTTCAATCAATGCTCTGAGCTACCGTGAGCTTCTTGATGGGACTAACTCCTTCAGAATTCTCTAACTGTCACTAAAACCTCTTCTACTATCTCCAGCACATATCAAACACCAACAATAGACTGATCATATGCACAAAATGAGCACTGCATCCCCAAACTAGGCCTTCCTCCATGGTTGGCACTAGGTTGCCTGAAACTTCCCTATAGCATCTCGGCCTTTATAAGTATCCAAATACTTCTGAAAATCCCTGAAATGGATTTAGAAGGCTAATTATAGTAAGGAATGACTATTGGTTTGATAAGAATGAGTACTGGTAGCTCCTACAACTGCGTCCAACCCTTGGTGGCCCTCAGCTCCAAAATCTCCTTGGATGAAGATATCTATGAAGATGTCTTCCTTAGCTTCTATGGACTATTCCACTGGCTTCAGAAGGCTCCAATTAGCCTATTTAGCCTCTTGTTTCACTCTCTGATCAAAAACTACTCTTGGAGTGCTTTTAGTCCATATCCCTTAGGGATACTCAACCAATTTTGGTGAACTGCACTTAACTCCAGTTAAATTTAGCATAAACCCTAAGGCTAGCTTCTCTGCCAGGCTAACTGTCAGAGATAACCATTACCATAATTGTTGGGCACACATATGTGGCAGTATAAACCTCGGCGGTTAGGGAGAATCCCATGTATATCTAGTGATCGGGTAACATGCAGCTGCATGTGGCTGCGTTTCAAGCAAACTAGAGATTCATTAGATTTGAGAACAGATCGATGAATAAGATCGATGGAAGAGGAATGGAAAAGATTAAAACCACGTGTTAGTAGGAGGACGGAGCGGTGTTGAAATGGATGCAAGCGGTATCTCGTGCACCCTAAAGGCTATAAACGGTATTCCTAAAATTCACGTGACTAGCCTTAGCGGGTGACACGTAGCATAGGAAAACCAATTTTCTCATGCGCTCTTGACTTGATATCGGCCATGCAAGATTTCATGCGAGATTGTGCGACAACTGTTCGATTGGACGGGTCACATCGACGGTAGAGATCGTTTGGGTTAGTTGGTGAGCAGATGACATGATATCTATTGGATCTGGGGAAGTGAGATCAATGGCATGGATTGAAGCACTTGACAAAAGGGAATATTCCAAAGGAATATTCCTTGAAATATAATTTTTTTTTAATATTTCCAAAAATAAAATTATTCTTTGTCAAATGTCCAAAAATTGCAGTTTACTGGACTTTTCAAATTGCGATAACTCCTTCATATGGTGTCGGTTTTTTGAACCATTCATGGTGATGGAATTAGGAAGACAAGATCTATCTGGTCACTCAGGTTCAACATTTTTTTGAACACAACAAAATTCAAGCTATCATTAAGGTCCTAGATCAATATCTTATCACTCCTACCCATTAGGAATCTTTTGGACCCCAAAAGACTGATATACTTATTTGTATAGTAGATGAGAGTAAAACACCCTCTTCCTTTTAGCCTCCATATAATTTCCTTGCATGGATAGTTCCTTTGAACGAAAACTCGAAGGTCGTCGATACTTCCCTTCTTGGATGCGCTTGTCCTCTTGTTAAGAACTGTCTTCCTTGAACTCATTCATAATTTCTGTTGAGAAGTTTACCGAAGGTAGTTGAACATCGCTTCCTTGATCATCGACCCAAGGTGGCTCAAAAAAACATGAGATAAAATCATAAATTCATGCATACTCAACTAAAATTTGCATATGTACCAATGCAAGTATATTTTTCTAGCTCAAGAAGTCAAACCACTTCTTACCAAGCCACTTCTATGGTGACTTTTGTTGCCGCAAATTTTCTTCTAACATCTTGTCAAAGACAACATAATGCAAAAAAAATAAAAACTTCACTACATAAATTCACATCATGTGAATCATCATCATGTCTCTTACATCTTGTGTACAAATGATCGACTAAATCACAAGCTGACAAAACAAGCCTTTTCAAACAACTGACTCTCCAACTCAAACATATACAAAAGTAACTTGATGATTCTTTTTCAAAGTAGAAAGAATTCCACCTCTTGTGAAACACTTCATCATTATCTCTCTTTTTCAATATTGGGGACAAAATCAACTTTTTCAAGTCGATATGACATTGCATGCATGTTTAAACAAAGCAAGTGACCATCAAGTCAATTACACATACATGTTTAAATACAAGGAAATCATCAACATTCCTTTGTTATGCATACCATTCTCGTGCATGTATTCCATTCTTCAACTTTCTCTCAAGCACAATCATAAGTACAAGGTCCCCAATCATATGTAAATGTACTTACAAAGCTGAAATGAATATAATTTTTCTGCAATAAATTGAGTCTCATACTCAAATTTTCCATTGACCTTTTTGGTAAAACCCTGCAGGTTGCATTCATTGGCAAAGAAATGTATCAAATCAAAAGACATGCAAATTTAATTGGATAAGAACTCTAACCATTTCTTACTAGTCCACATCAAAGGCGCTTTCTTTAACTGCACATTGGAATCAACATGTGAGTCATCCTGAAACACATAAATTATGGAAACTTCCTTTCCAGTCTTGCCATTCTCTTCACTACAAGAAAAAAAGTCATTGGTGAGGGTCATGCTTGTGATGGACCTTTAAGGTCCATCACCAATGTCACATATTGATATTGTGACGGTCCTTAAAAAAGTGTTGGTGTAAGTGTATATAGTGATGGTCCTTTAAGGTTTGTCACCAAAGCCATTTTCAATGACACTTTTGGTGAGGGTCGTTAAAGGTCCGTCACTAATTCTCTCTTTGTTGACACTTTTGGTGAGGGTCATTAAAGGCCCATCACTAATTCTCTCTTTGGTGACACTTCTAGTGACTATCTTTTATTGACCATCACCAATAATCTTTTTGGTTACTTTTTGTGACGGTCAATAAATGTTTTTCATCATTGATCATTCCAATGAGTTTTTGATGATGCTTCATGCCTGTGATGGACCTTTAAGGTCTATCACCAATGTTGCATATGGTGATGGTCTTTAAAAAATCATTGTTGTAAGTGTATATAGTGATGGTCCTTTAAGGTTTGTCACCAAAGCCATTTTCAATGACAGTTTTGGTGAGGGTTGTTAAAGGCCTGTCACTAATTCTCTCTTTGGTGACACTTTTGGTGAGGGTCATTAAATGCCCATCACTAATTTTCTTTTTGGTGACACTTCTAGTGACGATCTTTTATTGACCCTCACCAATGCTCTTTTTGGTTACTTTTGGTGATGGTCAATATTTTTTCGTCATCATTGATCATTCCAATGAGTGTTTGATGATGCTATGTACCTGTTCCTATATATTTTGTCAAAAATGTAACGATTCAAGATCATTGTTGTGGAGTATTTTTCATTATGTGTCCAAGGTCATTGTGTTATAATAGCCAGTCAATTTTTTAAGAAGTAATTAGTGTGTATCATTTCCCTCAAGTCAGAAGAATATAGTTTTCCTATGAGTCAACAGATGATTCATCTCTATTAGGCTTATTATCTAGCAAATTTCCTTTAAATAAAGTTACACTAGTGTGTGTAGGAACTATATTATTTAATACATAATCAAGCTTTGTCAATTCTATTAATGAGAGAGACCTAGCACTCAACACTCATTGCACACCTTAACATGCTTTGGAATAGTACCCTAACATTCCTTGGCAACTTGCATGTCTTGGAACATCTTTGTACCTATAACATATTTCCATGAGTAGGATGACCAAGCACATGTTTTCATGCCCTATCATAGCATAGCACTCCCCTATCATGTGTTGGCATGCCCTGTAGTCCCTAGCATGCCCTAGAATACCTTGGCATAATATTGCATTGACAAACATTAGCACTTGGCACACATTGGCATTTGGCATGTATTAGAACATATTATTAGTGTGCCTAACATAACCCTTTTGAAAAAGATAAAGTCCCAACTTATTAACCCTCTTATGTGTTCATTTCCTTGCATTTTAGCTTGGTTAATATAGCAAATTCACTTTAGATAAAATTCCACTCGTGTGTGTAGGAACTAGATTATTTAATACATAATCAAACTCTATCAATTCTATTAATGAGAGAGACCTAGCACTCCTCAACACTCATGGCACACCTTAACATGCTTTGGAACACACTAACACTCCTTGACACCTTGCATGTATTGGAACATCTTTGTACGTAGAACATCTTGCCATGAGTAAGACGCCCAAGCACACGTTGTCATGCCCTAGCATAGCATATCACTCCCCTAGCATACGTTGCCATGCCTTGTAGTCCCTATAATGCCCTAGAACACCTTGGCATAATATTCCATTGGCATACATTAGCACTTGGTACACATTGGCACTTGGCATGTATTGGAACATATTATTAGTGTGCCTAGCATTCCCCTTTTGAAAAAGATAAAGTCTCAACTTATTAACCATTTTATGTGTTCATTTCATTGCATTTTATCTTGTATATTCCTTTTTTTTCCTTGAAACTCCTTGATGCATATTGGAATTCTTTGGTACCTTTCACATTGACCTAGCATGTCTTGGCGTGCCTTGGCACTATTTGGCACATGTTAGAACACTCTATAACTACCTATAACACTCTAGCACTTCTTAACATTCCCGGATATTCCCTAGCATGCCTTACCTGTGCTTATCATACCTTGTCACTCCCTGACACACCCTCATATTCATTCACTTCCATGCATTTTGACCTAGTGCTCCCTTTTGTTGTCCTAGTACTCCCTAACACTCCTCAACATGCATTGGAACTCTGTAGCGCACCCTATCACTCTTTGACATGCTCTTCCACTTCATAGCATGCATCACACTCCTTGACACACATTGACAATTGGCATGTGTTGGCACTTGGCAAGTCTTAGCATGTTGGCATGTGTTGAGATGACTTGGTATGCTTTTGCATGGTTTAATATTAAATTTATTTGATATCAATTATTGGAAATTAGATGAGAAGAGAAGGAGGAAGATTTGGCACTTAGAATGCACTGACACTTGGCACTTGGCACCTAGTGTTGGTGTGCCTAGCATGCCCTTCATCGAAAAGGTAAATTGATGACTTATTAACCCTATTATGTGTTCATTTCCTTATAGTTTAACTTGTTCCTCCCTTTTGTTGCCTTGACAATCCCTTGCATTCATTGTCACACGCTTGCACATCTTGGCATGCCTTAAGACTTGGCACATCCTAGCTTGTTTCACATGCCTTTATACTATCTGGCACATGCTAGCATGCCCTAGCATTCCGTAACACACCTTGGCAGTCATGCCCTCACATATAAAATTACATTTTTCCATGACTTGGGAACCATACATTCCCTAGAACACCTTGGCACTCCCTAGTTGTCATGCCCTCATAAATAGGCTTACTTTTTTTATGACTTGGGAACCTAGCCAATTCATTAGAAAAAAAATATTGTGCCCACTCCAAAGTCTCCCTTTCTCTAAAATTTGTTTGTACACACCTTATCACAACCATAGGCTTACCTCCTAAAATTCATATTTTAAACTTCTCCTAAAACACTTCATCCTTGGGACACTTGGAATTCACTGACACACCTTGGCACACACTCTTATTCATTCATTTCTGAGAATTTTGACCTAGTTCTCCCTTGTGTTCCCCTGACACTCCCTAACACACCTCAACATTGACATTGTCGACCATGTGTTAGCACACCTTTCCATTCCTTGGCATGCCCTATCACTTCTTAGGTATCATGCCCTCATAACTACCCTTACTTTTTTTAGACTTGGGAACCCAACCAAGTCCTGCCTCGACTACAACAACTTTAAAAAGTTATAGTTACTACAACTAGACTATGCCTTGTTCACCTAAGAACTGCCTATAACACATCTTAGGCTACTCATGTCCAATCTAAACTCATCCCTCTTAACAAGTTACCAAGTCAAGGATCACATCTAACCATGACCATAAAACAACTAAGCAACATCGTTTACATCTAGACATGCCATAACACCTAGCACATCTAACAACCTCTTAGCCCTATGTGGCACATGTTAGCATCCCCTACATTTCTTGGCATGCTTTGCACTCCCTAACACACCCTAACACTTGCTAGCACACCCTAGCACTCCCCGACATTCCCTGGCACTCTAGCATGCCTTAGCACTGCCTAGCATATAACCTTGTCACTCCCTCCTTAGAACACTTGGAACTCATTTACATTACCTATCACACACTCTTATTTATTCATTTCCATGCATTTTGAACTAGTTCTCCCTTGTGTTTATGTGGAACTCCCTAAAATTTGCTGGCACGCATTGGCACAGCCTGGCACCTGACACATCTTGGCATGTTGCCTTGGCACTACCTAACATATCTTGTCACTCCCTCCTTACCACACCTAGAACTCACTAACACTCCCTATCACACACTCTTGTTCATTCATTTCCATGTATTTGAAACTAGTGATCCCTTTTGTTTTCTTGGCACTCCATAATACTCCCTGGCATGCATTTGCACACCCTAGCACCTACACATCTTGGTATGTTTCCCTAGATGCTAGCATGCCTTAGCACTACCTACCATACCCTGTTACTCCCTTAGCACCAGGGAAAATTTTAAGGATGGAAATTTATCTTAAAGTTTAGAAACCCTGGCGAATCCCACTAGTCCATAATATGAAATCTATAAAATGTTTGGAGATATTTTTGTAAAAATATTCAAATTTATCATATTTTTATATAGTCTATATATAATATTTTGGCAATTTTTAGGGTAAATTAATTTAATGCTATAAAATTTGGGCGAATCATTTTTACAAAAAAATGGAAATTAACGAATCTTTTTTTGGGAAAAAGTATAGAAAATTAGCCCATGGGCGAATATTAGCCCCTAAAATTTTCCCTACTTAGCAAATTTGTATCTCACTGACACTTCCTATCAAAAACTTTTATTTGTTCATTTGCATGCATTTATTTGACCTAGTTCTTCCTTGTGTATCCCTGGCACCCCCTAACACTTCCTAGCACATGGTGACACACCCTAGCACCTGGCACATCTTGGTTGCATGTCGCCCTAGCAATCTTGCATGAATTAACTCAACCTAGCATACCATGTCACTCTCTCCTTAGCACAATTGGAACGTGTTGACACTCCCTATCACACACTCTTATTCATTCATTTCCATGCATTTTGACCTTAGTCTCCCTTATGTTTCCTTGGCACTCCCTAACACTCCTTAGCACGTATTGGCACACCTTGGCACTTGCAGGCACATCTTCATATGCTTCCCTAGCACTCTAGTATGCCTTGTAACTACAAAGCATACCTTTCCACTCCCTCCTTAGCACACCTAGAACTCATTTCCAATTCATTTCCATGCATTTGAAACTAGTGTTCCCTTGTGTTTCCTTGGCACTTGGCCCTAACACTCACTAGCATGCATTCATGCCACACCTTGGCACTTGGCACATCTTGGCATGCCTTAGCAGTTGGCTTGTCTTAACATGCCTAACATGCCTTGGAATTTTCTAGCATATGTTAGTACTTCCTAGCATTCCTTGGTACACCTTAACACTCCTTAATTGTCATGCCCTCATAGATAGCTTTACTATTTTTGCGATTTGGGAACCCAACCATGTCATTGGAAAAATAGTGTTGTGCCCAACCCAAAGTCTCCCTTTGTCTAAAACTACTTTGACCAACCCCTTATAATTGTAACCATAGGCTTTCCTCCTACAATTTCTATTCTGACCTTCTCCTAACACACTTTTCCCTTGAGACACTTGGAATTCATTGACACTCCTTGGTACAGACACTTATTATTCATTTCCATGTATTTTGACCTAGTTCTCCCTTGTGATGCCCTAACACTCCCTAACATTCCTTAACATGCATTGGAAATTATTGACATGTGCTACATGCCTTTTCATTCCTTGGCATTCCCTCGCACTCCTTAGCTATAATGCCTTCACAACTACCCTTACTTTTTTTGGGTCTTGGGAACCCAACCAAGTCTTGCCTCGACTACAACAACTTGACCAAGTTATAGTTACTACAACTAGAATATGCCTTGTTCACCTAAGAACTGACTATAACTCATCTTAGGCTACTCATGTATAATTTCAACTTATCCAACTTAACAAGTTACAAGTTACCATGTCAAGTATCACGTCCAACTGTGGCCATAATACAACTCAACAACATAGTTTACATCTTGACATGCCATAGCACCTGGCACATCTAACAATCCCTTGGCACTATGCGGCACATGTTAGCACCCCATACATTCCTTAGCATGCCTTGGCATTCCCTATCACTCCCTGAAATTCCCTGGAAATCTAACATGCCTTGGCACTGCCTAGCATATAACCTTGTCACTCCCTCCTTAACACACCTAAAACTCATTGACACTCCTTATCACACACTCTTATTTGTTCAGTTCTGTTATCACCAAAATAGGTCCCTGATAGGCTGCTGATCAGACTATCTTAGTGTAACTATTTCAAACCAATCTTTTAGCTAAGGCTTAGCCTCCTTAGCCTGAGAGGGCTCTCTCAAAGGATTAATGATATTGATTGGTGATAATATAGATGGCTAACTCTATCTTGGGTTTGTGTGTTTGTAGGTTGAAAAGATGAAGGCTTCCTACCATTGGGCTATGGAGTCAACAAGTCAATAACTTCAGTGGCAAGGTTTCTTGACATGAAAGATGAGGCAAATGGGGTTTTCAAACAAAGATAATTCACTTAAGGAAATAGGTCATCACAATAATTCCATTACTAAAGGAAGTCAGAGCATAGGATTATGAATTCTGAGTAATAGTAATGAAATCTACTGTTGATAGTTCAAAGGTGATTTACTCACAAGATTATGGAAAGACACATTCATCTCATTACTAAAGGAAGTCAGAGCAAAAGATTATGAATTCTGAGTAATAGAAAATGAGATCTATTTCTCAACACAATCATTCCATCACTAAAAGAAATTAGAGCACATGGTTGTGAATTCTGAACAATAACAATGTAATCTAGTGCTGGTGGTTCAAATATAAAACACAACCATCTTATTGTTAAAGGAATTCAGAGCATTAGATTATGAATTCTGAGTATTAACAATAAGATCTACTGCAAGTTATCAAAATAACATATAGATCAAGAAAGGATTAACTCCATGAGAACTCAAATCTGTTCAAGAAAACCTCTTTGCATTACTGATTATAGTTCATAGCATAAAGCAGCAGCTGAGCCAAAAAGTCTCCAACCCTTTGCTAATTCGACCTCTTGCTCTATATAAAGCATTTACAATTAGGATTCCATCATCCATCATCAAGAGAATTCGAATTTTCCATCAGTGGCACCTATTCTAACCATAAAACAAACCATTAATTAGAACTAGCTGTTAACTAGGAGTGCTAGTGACCTAATACAACTAGGAGTGTAACTCTTTATCATGATTACAACAACCTTATCTAAGCATTTAAAGCATTATTTGACAACTTGCAACCTCAAGAAATCGAATTTGATGAAGCCTCCCACGTGGTCATTTGACTGCTGAAGACAAACCCTAGCAATTAGGGAACATGTTTCCCAGTTTTTAGGTTTAGGATCCCTGAAAATGGCACATGGGACAGAGCCTTTATCTCCTCATCCATGACACATTTTTTGAAACTGAAGGAGGTTTTTGTATTCCAGGATGTCTAGAACACAACCCTCTCTTGATTTTTTAAAATACTTCTCCAGTTTTCCAGAATCGATCCTTGAAGAAGACGTGTAAAACAGGAAATTTTGATTTTGAAAACCTGCACCTACAGCAGTTTCGTAGCGTAAGTTTAGTCTTTCATTTCTCCCAGATAATAATGAATTTGAAGAAAGTAGAAGAGATTTTTGTACTTCAGTATCTTAGGAATGAAAACCTCTTTCACTTTTCAAAGAGGAGTTTTCCACTGCTCAGGAAAGCTTCTGGAAGTTAACTAGTAAAAACAGTTTTTTCTGCTAAAACAGGCTGCTACAGGGGTTTCGTAGCACAAAATAGGATTTTTACACTGTCTGCGCTACGAAAATGTGAATTCATAGCTAGTTTTAAAATTTCTCCAAAATCATGTGAGATATGACTTCTAAACACATGGTGAGGCTTCTAGGACATGGCATGAGGCTATCAGACTTTATTTGAAGATGGACATGAGACTCTAACCCTATGACTTAGACTCTAAAACATAAAAATGACTTGAACATGACTTGACCATGACTTGACCATGACTGATACAAGAATTGAGAAACCATGGAAGTTGTCCAAATTTTTTTAAGGAAGTTTTACAGTGATAACAGGTGCAATGCATACAGGCTGCCAATTACAAACAATGCGATGGGCCAGGGAGCGAAACTGAGTTTGGTTTTTGCTCAAAATTTGCAGCTAAGTTCAGTTATCTCAGCTAAGCTATGATAGGCAATAAAAACAAAGTACAGGGGTATGATCTTAGGAGGTTATTGAGCTACCACTAGGGCACTTAGGATATTTGCAAGTTAGATATTCAGTTCATAAATAAACCCGGAGATTGACTGAAGCAGTGTTGATCTACTTTGCACTTGCATAGCAAGAGCAGTTCGAAGGCTAGCTGGATTAACTTCAACCTCTATCTGTAGTTTATAAAGCAAACAACAATAACAAACTAACTAACTAATCGCTCCCCAACGAAGTCGCCATTTTGTTTCCGGGAAAACTAGTGTATTTTTGATCTACTAGTCCCACTAAGACGGGTAGCTATCTTAGAAACAAACAATCGAAGTAACTCAAGATTTCCTTTATGTATGATGGATAAGAGAGAAGTAAAGAGGATCAACCTAAATCTTTTGCTTGGCTTCTTGCTTGTTTCCTCTCTCCCTTGATAGAGCTTGCCACTCCTTTCTTACTCATCCTGCTTTAGAGAATACCTGTAGAGGCGAAGCAACAAAACACCATCAAAGCATAGATATCTATAATACCATAAACAATGCAGAATTAGAAATACATTGACCATACAATTGCATTCACAAATACACAATTATATGGAGGAAAACTCAAATAACTTTATTAATAGTAGAAGAGAGGATTACAACCCAGCTGTTTGATCTAGCATCATCCTCCCAACATGAAAGTCCTCTTCACCTCATGAAAAGTAAGATCACCCAACAATACAATGTTCCTTCTCAAAGAGAAACCATTAGCACTTCCTTACAAATTACAAAATTCCAGCCTCTAGATCTCTCAGATGAGGGATCCATATATAGATTTCTTGAAAGGGGGTGAGTCAGCTATGGGTTCTTGATTAGTGTCATTCCACTAATAGTTCTTGGTTCCACTTGGAGATTTCTTTGATCTCTTACTCATCACTCGGCGAATTTTAGAGAGGCAAGTGTCATAGGAGAAGTTTCTAGAAGATTCCATGAGCATCCACTTAGAAAAATGCCTCTGCCATTTGTCTCTTCTCGCTCATCGCACCCTATGGAAGGCTCTTTCAGTATGCATCACACCTAGCTAGTGTAGCAGCCAGTATGCATCGCACCTTGACTATGGAGCAATCATTATGGTCCAGTTTTGGCCAGTTCTTAGTAGTTTTCCAAGTGGAACTTCTGGAAAATGATGTAATCAGTTGACCATGATCCTTTAGGGTATGAAACAACACTTTTAGGGGTTAAAGAGCCCTTGGTTTATTGACATATATGATTGGGGTTGCAGTGCCCAAATATGTCTATAATAACTGGATGGAAAGGGTATAGATTGATATGATGATGGTTTCGTGATGTCTGATCATGAGGTGGAATAACTATTTGAAGGGTTCAAGTGGATAGCCTCTGGAAGCCCTAGATGACTTTTGATTGATGTGTTTTATGAGATGCCGCATTCATGCTTGGAATATGGCATGGGGGTGAATGGCTGAAGAGATATTTAGCTCAACCATTCTTTTTGGGCATGGAATCCCCCCAAGGCATGTTTTTTGAGGCTTAAATCCCAAGTTTTGACCAAGTCCACTGTAAAGACTGCACGATTTGTGGGCGCTGAGCGCGAAGTCATAATAGAGTCACAAGGTTGTCCACCCTTGGTTTTGTAATGTAATGTCGGTTTGAAAGATCTACCCATGGTCCGCGGACCATGGGCTTGTATAAATAGAGCAAGGCTCTAAGTGTAGAAAAAAGATCTATCTAATGAAGGATGATGAGTCTAAGGGATTGATGAAGCGTTGAGTCAAGTGTAAACCGTGTCTTTGGGTCATAGAGTAGGAGAAGGCTCTGCAACTAAGTGCGCAAAGGCCTAATAATCTACAGCTGAGTGCACAGACCCCTGTAGCTGAGTGTGCAAGGCAAGTCGAGTCTGTAACCGTGGGAAGAATTAATAAAGAGAATTTTTACCATATTTATGTGTATATTTTCCTATTTTATGTATTATTGGGTATGAATTGCAAGTTAACTATTTACTTATTGCGTAAACTCATATAAATGTGTTGAATAAGTAAATATAATGCAATGCATCTGTTTACACGAAGATAACTAACTATTATAAGAAGATAGGTAAAGATCCTGGGTGTGACTTAGGGAAATAGTGCAGATTGCTGCTCCAGCAGTGCAAAAGCCCCACAAAACCTAGTTAGGGCTAGGCGAAGGTGAATATATCAAGACGCGAAGGCCAGGGTAGTGCACGAAGTAACCTACGAGAAGGGACTAATAGTTGGACCAAATCAAACCATCAGAAATCTTGAGGGTGCGGAAACCTGGTTCCAGCACCCCCATACTACTTTGGGTGAGACCTCAGTCCGTGCTCCGTGGACTGTTGCCAAAAGGGCCAATTTTTTGGCTAATTAACTCTGAACCTAGGTTAGGTCCCAACAAGCCAACAAATGGTTTCGTTGTCGGGATCGGGATCTGCATAGAGATGTTTGATGTTGTATCACTAGAATCCAACTAGGAAATTAATTGAAGATTGGTTGGATAGGAAGATTCACGAGTTCGCGGCTCAGGAGAATAGGAATCCACAACTATCAAAAGAAGAGTGGTTAGATTTCTGCATGTACACAAAGATCCACAAAATTTTCTTCACATCTTTCCCTACTGCGCTGTACGAGTGGACCATGAAGCTAACAGATAGCCAAGGAAGGTGCAACCTCCACAAACCTATTGTGTGGACTCCAGAATTGGTGTGTATATTGGAAGTAGTGGAGGATAAGATTACACATGTTATTGATCACTGGCTCGATTGAATTATAGGAGGATTCATTACTGAGTTCGCGGTAGATACTTCAATCAACTACAATGAGGTAGAGCGACGCTTCCTCAAAGGACCGCAAGGTAAGTACGTTAAGTATTTGAGCACTTGGATTAAAATGCCACTGTGTGAAAAGAAGGTTATGTGAATAAATTGAAGTTTAGGGCTACGCGAAGTGGGAGAATTTGCATAAACGAAGGTAGTGTAGATTTCGAAACTAGCCCCTTGATTTCACCTCCGCGAGGAGACGAGGAAGAGCTTGCAAAGGTCTCACCAAGAAGTGCTATCAATTTGATAAGGTAGAGGATTCCACACATACCACCCCCACCCATACCACCACCAGTTTCACCATCTTCACCCCCATCTTTGCCCATACCACCTCCGCCACCACCGCAAGTCAATATGGCAAGCATGATAAAGTTGCCAATGTTTAAGGGAGTAGGAAATGAAGATCCAGACCAGTTTTGGTTCATGATAAATGCTGTATGGGAAGTGCAATGAGTTACAGATGACAATATAAAGAAAGCAATGTTGGTCAGTGCTCTGCAGGATCATGCGCTGACCTAGTACATTAAGCATTCCAATGACAATCTGAATGCGGGGATCGTGGATATCCAAATTGCGTTGAACAAAGAGTTTAGCATGTCGAAGTTAGAGGCACAATGATCATTGGGTTCAATAAGATCACGATGCTACCAGGCGAGACCCCTTGGGAGTTGGATCAGAGACTGAAGTACACAATTCGCATAGCTAACATGAATTTGATGGATGGACAACCCCACGAATGGTTCATAACATCGTTAACACTGCATTTAAGGAACGCGTTGTCACAACAGAGGCTAACAACTCAGGCCAAAGCCTTGGAGATTGCGATGAGATTACATGAGACCCTAATACAGGATCCTAACCTGGGAGTTTAGTAGATTCACGCACAGTTGAAAAACTTGTGCCTTGAGATGCAGAGTCTGAAACAAGACAAGACAACTCGCCCAGAAGCACGCGACGAGATATGGTGTGTAAAGTGCAAGGGTCAGGGACATGACAAGGACCACTGCTTAGTGTTCACAAACTACCTCATGGGAGGAGGACCAATGCCATTGAGACCGAAGGCACAAGTAGGACCTAACGCAGCACCTGCACTGTGGTGCACAATTTGTCAAATACGAGGAAAGCATGTTATGGATAACTGTCATTTATTGCAGAAGTACATACATAAATCACAACAGTTGCTCTGTAATTTTTGTAGATTAGTGAGACATGATTAGCGCACCTGTAGAAGCTACTGATGATGGATAGGACTCCTACCTATAGAGTTCAGGCCGAAACATGGCCCCTTGACCAGAACGCAAGGATGGCGCGAATCGGATTTCAGGGGCGCGGACAAGGCCGAGGTGGAGGAGGACCTAGAATAGGTCACAGATAGCTGATATGTTACAATTGCGGAGGGCCAGGACATTATTCTCATGATTGTATGAATCCAAAATGTCGATCATGCCTGTATTGTACATTGTTTGATCATGAGATGAAGGATTTTCCTACACTGATAGCAAGGCTGCACGACAAGGGAGTGCTCCAACCTCCCCCAACTTAGAGCCTGCAAATGGTGAGGTCTGAGTCGCGCGAGGAAGACCCTAATGTGAATATTGTGCTCCGAAGTGGAATTACGACAGGGGATGACAAAGGAAAGTAGCCTAAAGAGAGTACTTTGGTTCGCAAGGCTCCAATGAAAGAACCAGAGTTTGATTTGGAGCACACTAAGGAAACCTTCATGGAAGCTAGGAAGAGCTTCACTGATGCCTCCACTTCAGGAAGCAAAGATAGACCAGAGCCGGACATGGACCCATCAATGCTTACAATGTTCCTGGAAACATGCATGAAGTTCTTGTGCGATAACAAGGCTATAAAGGGACTATAGGAACTTATAAGTAGATGCGCCAGGGTCATGCCACGAGAACCATGTGTAGTTTGGAAGATTGGAAAGCACGCGATGAGGATGGGAAGAGAGATGAGATTGACCGCACAGATTGGGGAATATGAGATGGACCAAGTGATTTTGGACTTATGATCAGATGCAAATGTTCTGCCAAACTAGACATGGGAGCGCATGGGAAGGCTTATGTTTCAATGGTCTCCTATCTAACTACGAATGGAGAACTAGCAAAAGATCCTACATATGGGAAGATTGCAGGGAATCACTGTAGATATTGAAGGGGCAAGTGCACTGGCAGATTTTGAAGTGATAGACTTTTTTGATGATAGCAATCCCTACCCTACACTATTAGAGATAGATTGGGCCACTGACATGAATGGGATGTAGGAATTTACAGGGTAAGTTCCTCAGACAGAACACCAAAAGGACACCGCTCACAAACAGATCATAGATCAATACACCAGTATTTTGACGTGGTTAAAACCCTCATAGAGGGAAACAGTCCACAGCCTGCACCAACATGGCTACTACAGGAAATTTATTAATAAAAGAATGAAAATTTACATAAGCTTCTCTCATGCACGGT